>VMBQ01001219.1:146195-194776 GCA_007657795.1 Dreissena rostriformis
ATTAATACAGTCAATTCAATAGTGGCTACGCTTTAACTTAAATTAACAAATTTACAGTTCAAACAATTTCATTTCATTTGAAGCATTGCAAGACTGCATTTTATCTTTATAATGGTATTTGTTTATCCAAGTTCTTCTTGAATGCTTTGAAATTTGAGCTTTTATAAATGTACATACGTACAGCTCAAAGCTGGATGATCAGTAGCTTGGATTTGGATTATTGCAACTTATATTCAATAAAATTGTATGCATAACATAAAATTTAACAATGCCCATATAGCTTTCACAAGTAAATTTAATGTCAGTAACATAAACGGATGGCTTTACACACGTTTGAGACAGCCCCTTTTACTCATGTAAACATGACACGCTTGATCCGCTATTGCCCTAATTCTTCATTACCTGTATGGTGGTGCAAAATCTTAAAAACGAAACAAAACTGAAATAGTCTTTTGGGGGCAGAACGACTACTTAATGACCTTTAATTATATGCATAAACTTCTTACTTACCAACAGTGTGTTCAATTGTAGCCGCGTAAAATGTTTAACCTCGTTCTCGAAATACAACGGAAGTAAACAAATTCGTATATACATGTCAGCAAAACACGCAGAAATTGTGTGCGAAAGGGTGCTCCGATTCCGACTTAACAAGTGCGTTTTGAAGAAAATGTCTTGAGTATGCCTTTTGCAAAGTATAATTTAAAAATGTAAACTATTAATCGCGATACGCATTCTTGAACATCAAAGTGACCCGCTATGGGTAATGACCCGGTAATGGTAACTTGACTGTACCAATTTGGACAAAGCATCAAGTGTATTTAAACATCTTTAAAATATAAGTGGAAGCTGCAAATTAACTAAACTCGTGTTACTGAATAGTTTTCAAAAACAAATGTGTGTTTCTACCTAGTGATTTTAATGCTATTTAAGTTGGAAATTTGGTGAAAATGGCAGAATTGTACGAGTAACAACGAGTTTATGGTATATTTTAGACGAAGCATCAAGTGTATTTAAACATCTTTAAAATATAAATGGAAGCTGCAAATTAACTGAACTCATGTTACTGAATGGTTTGCAAAAATAATTGTGTGTTTCTACCCAGTGATTTTAATGCTTTTTAAGTTGGAATTTGGGGGAAAATGGCAGAAATTACAGATGCAGTATCTTACGCGGTTGAGAACACAAAGAAATAAGTATCGCGATTTCCGAAATGAACAGTCGCTTGCTTGTCACAAAATCATCGAGATAGTAATCAATGGTGACAAATAAGTCACAAATAAATGCAATCGCCGTTTATTTGCGAATATGTTCCAGTAACTTAAGAAACGCATAATGTCAAGTTACCATTACCGGATCATTACCCATAGCGGATCACTTTGATGTTCAAGACTGCGTTTCTCGACTTTTTATACAAATTATACATGGCTGAACACACACACAGGACAGAGCACAGAATCTCACGAAGACAGTATAAATAGACACGAACTATACAAGGGACACACACATTAAAATAAATTGAAGTTTATAGTTTGACAACATAGAAGTTACCAATTCTACAGTTATAACTACTAGTCGTTTTAGCCGAATATCGACTTGCCGTGCTTGCCTTGAGTTTCGTTGCTTGTCGTGTAAGCCAAAGTGTTGGTGTACATTAGAAATGTCATTAGAGTGTTCTAAGATATTTGTTTCGGACAAAACACATTTTATATGGAGTTATTTACGTCCGCATATATTAGTGCACTGCAAAAAGGAATAAAACACGGATATTTTGGAAGATTTAAAATGTGCTTGTCGTGCTTGCGTGCATTGTAACGTGAAAACTAAGAATTTGCCTCGAATGATAGACTAAACTACTCATGTGGTGTCAACAATTTATATAACCGGGAATTGTGCTCAACTTTACCATTAGCCTGCGCTTTATTTCGTCAAAAAAGAGTAAATAATAAGATACTTACGTGGATTTGAAGTTTCTTAGCGGAGGCAATGTTGACAATTTTCTACTTGACGTGCTAGCCAAAATTACGTCACGGACCACGTGGTATGGCCACATTGATGTTATGAATTGACATATAAATTAGATATTTAGAAAGAGCAGCATTTCAGCTTTCTAAAATGGGTAACATTTTAAATATTGAATAATAAATGACGTGACAATCGGGATTTAAATTACCAAGGTCAAATATCATCTCGGTTAACACCGTTAAGCTATTACGCGTTGTCGATAAAATCAATAATTATCGGCTTTTCTGACTGGATTATCAGCCACGACAGCATATTTTCGCCGTTATTGGATTTATGAATGGAGTTGCGGATCCCTCTATTATACATCCCTGGTCTAAGTCCATTTCCTTAATAATTTTCTTTGATGATTTAATAGTGAACCAGGGATGTCCTTGAGTGAACGTTGCATAGGATATGATATATTTGTTATATTATTTTGGTGTTTTCGTGTTTATTTCGTTTTTTTTTTTATGATTTATTGACCAAACAAAAGCCCTTTGTTCATCTTTTACGTTACTGTAACCAGTGCTATTGACGGCCAATCTATTTTTAGTAACGGAAAATCCCTCTTGTGACGTCACGCCAAAACCTCCTATTGGTTTTGATTTTATGAATTTTATTGTAAACTTTATCTAGTGACCAATTATAACAAGACGTTCAGTGTACATGTACATCCAAAAGTAAACAGCGTAGACGAAAGTTATATTATGTAGCTAAAATGCACACATTTGTTCCACTGATTATGAGTTAAATTGAGGTTTGAAAATAAATAGACACACACAACAAACAAATGCATTTACAACGGCATAACTTTAATACGACTTGAAATAAGACACACAGTAGTAATATTTCTCATAGTATTTCTTAGTCATGAGGAGTATTCCGCATGTTAATATATATATTAAACATAAATGTATAGTTTCTTCATGGAATCTATAATAACAATTTTGAAAAAAAACAAACTTATCTGTGAACAAGTATCAAATCTTTTAATCTTTCCAATCCACACATCCGCAAAACCCACCTAAAATAATTCAATACATTTCAAAAAGGCAACAGGTTTAATGAAAGTAAATGACTTATATTGAACTGAGCCCTTTTATTTGAAAGCGCTTGGTGCAAACGGACGATGTGAGCTGCACTCTGAGAAAAACCGGGCTTAAGGCATGTGCATGAAGTATCGTCCCAGATTATCCTGTGCAGTCCACACAGGCTAATCAGAGACGACACTTTCAGCTTTTAGGGAATTGTGGGTTTCAAGGAAGTCTCTTCTAAATGAAAATCCAGTATAGGTGGAAGGTGCTGTCCTGACGCTGTTCAGTTGGAAAAGGCTAATCTGGGACAATACTTTACATACATGCATTAAGCCTAATTTTCCCAAACTAGTGACCAAACATTTTTACCATTACCCACTGAAACGATTTGAACATCAACAGTTTAGTCAGACAACAAGTTATATGCACGGAATTATTAAGTACCATATTGTGCTAAAAATAATAGATTATTGATAAAAAGCTTTGGCTGTTATCATCAAATATTTATCAAATAAAAGTATTATTAATCAATGAAAGAGTCTTTAATTGATTCCCTAGCTTTGACTGCACATCCATGTCAAACAGAACTTGAATATCTGACCAGGTACTCAGGATAGCACTGTGTGTTATCAAACACCACAAATATCTGTGGGAACTCCATATGGTCGACAGCCGTGTGAGTGGCAAGGCCGATGGCGTTCTTTGCTGGCCGCCTCATGTCCCTAGAACCCTGACATATGCGACCAACGAGCACCCTGGCAACTACCATAAAGCAGTCGTTGCTGGCCCGGGCTGAAGCGACATCAAACAACGTTTTGTGCGACCCATTGTCAATCTCCATAGGCTCTGGTTCCTGAGCAGACTGGTTCCTGGCTGAAGTGTCTTGAGCAGACTGGTTCCCGGCTGGAGTGACTATTCTAGAAGTTAGTTGCATTGATAAACCACCTGGATTAGAACCTTGCAAATGGATGGCGCTCGCGGTAATGTTTGGCTGAACCCCTCCAATCTGAGGCGTCTGAACATTCAAATTGGTCCTTGGTCCGTAACCTGGGAAGGCTGGGTTTGCAGTCTGTTTTAATCTCATGTCTTCCCTAATTTTAGCCATTTTTATTTTTCGGCAAGTGGTCAGTGGCAGGCGATGACACTTGCATACTGATACTCCCAGCAAGTTTGTTCTTTTTCTAGCAGAATGCTGTGAGTGACTTGTTGCAGAAATCACTGCCTTTGCACCACTGGTAAAGAGTCTTGTTAGAGTATCATTGGGCATTCCTGTGCTATTGGACTGCATTGAAGACCCAGAGGGTTTCACATCAAGGCCTTGACTTGGATTACTGAAATTGTTGCCCAGCAGATGGCTACCAGCTAACGCCTGCTCTGAGATTAACGATGCACTGTTTTTAGACATATTTCCAGTGATGGAACTTGTCCAAGAGACTTTGGTTTTGGAATCCCCTGTTGCGCAGGTAACCATGGAAGCATGTGTCACAGAGGGAATGCTGTTCACACTGGATGTGGTGACTTTACTCTGTGGGAAAGAGTCCATAACAAAGAACAGAACCATTGCAAAATATTTCGCAAATTGTAACCGCTTTTCTGAACTTAAGACTTGATCTCTTTTCAAAGCGTCCGTCAGCACAGAAGGTTGATTAAATAAATGATCACATATTTGCGTTGGAATTCTGTGGCAATCACATGGCCGAGCATCTGTAAGCTTGAAACCAGGTTTGATAGTTAATGTAAATGTGCCGTCTGCTTTCTTCTCTACTGCACCATACTTGAGTGGTATTTTGTACGACGAAGGTTTCCTGAAGTTAACTAGAGCCTCTTTTAGTTCGTTTTCATTTTTGGCAATACCGAAACGTAAAATCAAAGTTTTTAATACATGCTGTTCGTTTTGTCTCAGTCTGTTTACAGCGTCTAAACGAACCTTGGTATCATTACTTACTGAGCCACCTATGTTCCAGTTCAACAAACCATCTGCTGATGGCATCCCACTCTGTGATGCACTGCCCTTTATTAGACTACCACTGGGTCCTGAATTCTGAACCACAGATTCTGAATTGGATACTACAGCAGTGGAAATATTTCCTGTCACAGAAGAGGTCCCAGGATTAGCAGGGGGCTGGAGTGAATGGCTTGGCATATGCTGTGATGGCACACTCTTTTGAGAACTGATAGAGGCTGTTCCAATGCTTGGCGAGGCAGGCATTTTATGTGCGCCTTCCGCCTGCTGTCTAAACTGTTTCAGTTGAATGTTCAGTTTAGACAACACTAATGCTTTTGCTGCTGCACTTGCAGCTAATAAGTCGGACATATTCTTAGACCCAGCCTGGGTCGAACCATTTCCAAAAGTTGAACTTCTAAAAGGATCATGTGGTGTTGCAGTGTTGGAAGTACTTGCCCTTTGGTTGGTTGGAGGCGCTATTTGGATTGGCTGAACGACTTGCTGATTTGCAGTGGAAAAACCTTGAGGAGTCGGGACACTTCCCTGGGTTGTGGTCATCAGGTGACCAAATTGAATTGTATTTATATATGTCGTAAGATTTCCTGATTGACCAGATGATATGGGAGGGTTAAGTGAAATAACGCCGGCTTGTTGACCCATCTTGGCATATCTGTGAGAATATGATGCAGATCTTGCAAAGTAGATGCCTGTGAATAAAAATATTTTAGTAGTATTACCGGTTATAACAGGATACTTCTTTACTTGGAAAAGTGACATTTGCAGAGAGATAGAGTTTGGCTATTAACTTGTTTGTGGATGTGCAAATACTTTATTTTGCCACTTCTGTTTTGTTCATAATCAGCTACATTTTTGTATTCTAAACAAACATAGCAATTACCATTTCCAAATGCAACAGCATTCTTCCCGGACACTCTGAGATCAAATCCTTCATTGCAGATGGCCTCAATGGCATTAACGTCTGTCCCGTGAAACAAGCGTGACTCCTTCGTCAGCTGCATTCCCAGCTCTTCAATCATGTGACTCCTTGTTCTGTAGAAAGCAGCAGGGACAATATGAGTCTTGTTCTGGGAAAACTGGGCATAATGCATGTGCGTTAAGTATCGTCCCAGATTAGCCTGTGCAGTCTGCTCCGCTTTTATGGAATTTATTGTTTTCAGAAGGTCTCTTCTAATCGAAAATCCAGTTTAGGCAGAAAGCGTTGTCCCTGATTAGCCTGTTCGGACTTCACAGGCTAATCTGGGATGACACTTTACGCACATGCATTATGCCCAGTTTTCTCAGAATGCGACTCAATTATAGTAATGTGTGGATCAGAGACAATATAATGTATTGTTATACATGAAATAAAAGAAAATAGGAGATGTTCATCGTACATTTTTGATCTTTTTAAGTTTAAACAAATTCTGAGATAAAATATCAATTTTGGTGAAGATTGGCTGAAAAAGATTGGTACTTTCTGGTGCAGAAATATTAAACTAAATAAAAAACATTAAAGATTGACCAGGCAAGTTAAGTGACAGACACGAGGAGTTTCGAACAGTTCGGTAATTATGTGACTAAACCAACACAAATCCAAGCATGTTTGGAGGCATACCAATGTTGTCTAAGACTTTGTGTTCTTTGTTATGAAAAATGGATTTTCAATGGTACCTTACACCTGACATTTAATCCTTCTCTTCCAACATTGAGGAATTGCAAAATGGACTTGTATTTAAAGGATTCTTAAAGCAAGTACAAAAAATATATTTTTTTTCAAAACAGGAAAAACGTTCATGTAAAATAAACTATAATTCATGTTTAGAACAAGTGCAAATAATTTTCTGCTGTATAATATAAAATTCAATCATGAACTGAAGACATGCGCACTCTTGTGAAATCCCCACTTATCTGTACAAATTCGATCGTACTACACAGTACACATAGACACATGTTTGGTTCTGCAACAGATGCAGATCAGCAAAAATTTGCCATCATGAATTTCATTGAAGTAAACAACATTTGATTTTGAAGTAATTTTTTTTCAGTCTTTGGCTATGTTACTGTCATTCTTGATTTAAATGTTATATTTAACCCTTTTGTTACCAGACATTGTTGTGAAACACAAACACGTTTAACCTGAAACATTTCACTTTAGACTTAAGAGTAAAATAAAAAATAGGAGCCAGTGTTTTATTGCAAAAAATTACAGCCTCTTACAGACTGTTCCCCAATTGCAAAAAGTAAAAAAAGCTGTTTCCAACATTGCAAAAAGTAACATTTTTTCCAAAACTCTGACAAAAATTTCTCCAAAAAGATGCAAAACTTTTCCAATAAACTCAATAATTGGTTTTGTTTTTTATACAGTAATTTAATTCTGTAGCACTTTATAATATAAATTAAAAAAATATGTAGTTATAAACATTGGTATACTGTTATTTATAATTTTATTAATAAATGTTTAATTTTCCCGAATTTCAAGGTTTATTGCACTATTTTTCCCAATCCAAGGTACAGGCTGAAAAATACAAAGCAAAACAAGAGCTGTCAGAAGACAGCGCGCTCGACTATTCAAGTGCTTGACAGTATAAAGTAAGCCATCATGGGGAAATTGTTCATATTCAATAAGGTCAAGGTAATATAGTCATATTCTAACTGGAAGAGGACCATAATTGAAACATATTGATCGCTTATGTTTTAAAGAAGTGGTACATTATAGACGATTCTGAGTTCAGGTATATTTTCCACAATCTATTGAACATTTGTAAAGACATAAAACAAACTAATAAGATTATATTTCAAGTTTGATAGCAATAGCTTGGGTGGGATGGTTGGACGGTCTTTAAAAAANGGTCTACTTACCTAGTAACCTAGTACTACTGCTAGGTCTACTTACCTAGTAACCTAGTACTACTGCTAGGTCTACTTACCTAGTAACCTAGTACTACTGCTAGGTCTACTTACCTAGTAACCTAGTACTACTGCTAGGTCTACTTACCTAGTAACCTAGTACTACTGCTAGGTCTACTTACCTAGTAACCTAGTACTACTGCTAGGTCTACTTACCTAGTAACCTAGTACTACTGCTAGGTCTACTTACCTAGTAACCTAGTACTACTGCTAGGTCTACTTACCTAGTAACCTAGTACTACTGCTAGGTCTACTTACCTAGTAACCTAGTACTACTGCTAGGTCTACTTACCTAGTAACCTAGTACTACTGCTAGGTCTACTTACCTAGTAACCTAGTACTACTGCTAGGTCTACTTACCTAGTAACCTAGTACTACTGCTAGGTCTACTTACCTAGTAACCTAGTACTACTGCTAGGTCTACTTACCTAGTAACCTAGTACTACTGCTAGGTCTACTTACCTAGTAACCTAGTACTACTGCTAGGTCTACTTACCTAGTAACCTAGTACTACTGCTAGGTCTACTTACCTAGTAACCTAGTACTACTGCTAGGTCTACTTACCTAGTAACCTAGTACTACTGCTAGGTCTACTTACCTAGTAACCTAGTACTACTGCTAGGTCTACTTACCTAGTAACCTAGTACTACTGCTAGGTCTACTTACCTAGTAACCTAGTACTACTGCTAGGTCTACTTACCTAGTAACCTAGTACTACTGCTAGGTCTACTTACCTAGTAACCTAGTACTACTGCTAGGTCTACTTACCTAGTAACCTAGTACTACTGCTAGGTCTACTTACCTAGTAACCTAGTACTACTGCTAGGTCTACTTACCTAGTAACCTAGTACTACTGCTAGGTCTACTTACCTAGTAACCTAGTACTACTGCTAGGTCTACTTACCTAGTAACCTAGTACTACTGCTAGGTCTACTTACCTAGTAACCTAGTACTACTGCTAGGTCTACTTACCTAGTAACCTAGTACTACTGCTAGGTCTACTTACCTAGTAACCTAGTACTACTGCTAGGTCTACTTACCTAGTAACCTAGTACTACTGCTAGGTCTACTTACCTAGTAACCTAGTACTACTGCTAGGTCTACTTACCTAGTAACCTAGTACTACTGCTAGGTCTACTTACCTAGTAACCTAGTACTACTGCTAGGTCTACTTACCTAGTAACCTAGTACTACTGCTAGGTCTACTTACCTAGTAATCTAGTACTACTGCTAGGTCTACTTACCTAGTAACCTAGTACATCTGCTAGGTCTACTTACCTAGTAACCTAGTACTACTGCTAACCTTTTCTTTATTCTTAAGCATAATTATTGGTTGGTGAATACAGGCCCTGAACTGTAGGAACAAAACTGTACCTGGTTTGGTATTGGGTCCTCCCAGAAGGCTGGAATGTTGACAATCTTGCCAGAGTAGCTGGAGGTCCAGGGTTTCACGCTGATGCACAGGTCATGCTCGTTACACTGCCACTTCTTCATGCAGTGGCGACAGAACGACTGCAGTAAAACAAAGAGGTCTGAAATGCTTTGGCGACCGAAAACAAAACATAAACAAGCAAATACGTTGAATTGATATTCCTCACCAATTTCACCAAAATTTTGTGACAAACGGACGGAATGAAGGACAGACGAACAACGCCAATTCTATATGTCTCCACCTTTGGCGGCAGATAACTAGAAATGTGTCAGAGACACTGAGGCCCCCTATTACTCAGTCATCATTTCACTCGCGTTAAACTGTCAAATTCTGAATGCAGACACTGACTAGCATATTTCACAACCAAAGTCATTTTTCACCCGTGCTAAGCGGTCATGAGGCAGTCAATTGGAGGTGCGAAAAGTAAACATTTAAATTAGTCTGCGTTGCCTGTCGTAATGGTGCAGGTAAAGAATGTTAATTGTGGTAAGGCCTTTGATATACTAAAAGCGTCCCACTATGACAACACAAATAACTGGGTGCTGAGTTTTGCTTACTGTGATTATTATGCAAAAAGCTTCAAAATAAAAAATGTCAAAGAATGTTACACATTTCAAATAATTATTGCTAATTGCTTCGTTTTAGAATGATTGTACGTGGTTTAAAACATTTTCTAGCATAATACAAGTTGTTTTTAATTGTTTTCATTGAGAAAAATGTCTTAATTATCAAATATTTAACTTGTATTTAATAAGAGTTGTGCTCAGCTTGTGGTTGTTTGAATGAGCATGTTGTTCATGTGATGTTTTTGTGCAAAGTAAATTTGCTAAGCTAAACATAATATTTCATAGTGTATGAACTACATGTACATGCAAGTATAATATACAAATGTACATGTACAGTTCTTAAAGAGATTATCAGTGTTTTAACTTTTGTTGTTTGTTCCTTTTAAAAATGGATGATACTTTGTGTCGCATTCTGAGAAAACTGGGCATAATGCATGTGCGTAAAGTGTCGTCCCAGATTAGCCTTTGCAGTCCGCACAGGCTAATCAGGGACGACACTTTCCTCTTTTATGACATTTTTCGTTTAAATGAAGTCTCTTCTTAGCAAAAATCCAATTTAGGCGGAAAGTGTCGTCCTTGATTAGCCTTTGCGGACTGCACAGGCTAATCTGGGACAACACTTTACGCACAGGCATTATGCCCAGTTTTCTCAGAACGCGACTCATTTTAGCTGACCAACCAACTAACAAGTGTTCCCCTGTCTTAAGCTGCAACTTTTACCAATTTCCTTTACTGGCTGCTTAACTCCAGTTAGACTGTTTTGTATAGTGGAAAAGCAAAGGACCATAATTCAGCAAAAACTCATCACAGCCAAAAGTCCTTTCTTTAAGTTCATCTACACATTAAGTTCATTAAACTGTGAATGAGCAAGATCCATCCAGTAGTTAAAGAGGAGCTGAATACACACAATTTTGGGACAAACTATTCTTTAATGGAAAAATAGACAAAGGGTCATAATTCTGCCATACCTCGTTGAAGCCAAAACTGCTTTTTTAAAGATCATGTCCTCATTAAGATCATTCAAATGTTAAAAATTTTGAGCAAGATCCATCCAGTAGTTAAAGAGGAATGGAACACACGCAATTTTGGGTTTATGTATTCTTTTGTTGGAAAACAGACAAGGGGCCATAATTCTTATATACCACATTGCAGGCAAAACTTTTAATCTTAAAGATCATCTACACATTTGGGTCATTCAACTATGAAAGTTTTAGCGTGATCCACCCAGTAGTTAAAGAGAAGTTCAAAACACAAGCTTCGGAAAGTAATTAAGTAAGGACGGATGGACCGACATCTGGACAACTGCAATACTTAATACCTCCCACTCCATGGGGGCATTAAAACATAGATAGTTTGTATACATGTAGCGGCGAAAGAAAGACTGAAGCAACAGTAAGCACTGTGAAATAGAATGAATGAATTATCATGACAAGGTTTTTTTTTCCACACTTGCAGCAACTGATAACACATAAATATGAGCCTCGCTCTATGAAAAATGGGTTTAACCCTTTGCATGCTGGGAAATTTGTCGTCTGCTAAAATGTTGTCTGCTAAATTTCTAAAATTAGCATTGTCTTTGATTTTTTTTCAAAGAATACAATCAGAATAGCAAACAGTTTGGATCCAGATGAGACGCCACGTTCTGTGGCGTCTCATCTGGATCCAAACTGTTTGCAAAGGCCTTCAAAATCCGGTTCCAGCGCTCAAAGGGTTAATGCATGTGCATAAAGTGTCGTCCCAGATTTGTCTATGCAGTCCGTACAGACTTATCAGGGACGACACTTTCCGCTTTCCTTGTATTTTTTGTTGAAATAAAGTCTCCTCTCAGCAAAAATCCAGTTTAGGCGGAAAGTGTTGTCCTTGATTAGCCTGTGCAGACTGCACAGGCTCATGTAGGAGGACACTTTATGCACCTGCATTAAACCCTCTTTTTACAGAGCAAGGCTCATATATTATATAAGCAGAAGTTAAAGCACTTGCTGAAATTAAAAAAAAGTATTATTCATTTTGGTAAAAAAACTGTCTTAGAACAATTAAATACTGTATTGATCACACTCGTAAATGCCCCATACTGGTGCTAAACAGCTCATTTGAATTAATTTTAGATCATAATGCTTTCAGCACTTATTTTACAACACTGCTCTTTAAGTTATTGCAGGATCAAGAATTAAGTTTATTATTACTGCCGTTATTATAGAAACCACAAATTTTGTCCACCAAAAAAAACTGAACTAACATCCAGATTTCCGATATGGCGTTCTATCCACATACCTTCATCAACCTAGCTTAGGTATATTTTTATTAATTGGATTTTTTCGGACCAAATTTCATTAACCTGGCATCAATCTTTTTTTGGCTTTTTTTGGTATTGCAGGATTTAGATTTTATGTGATCAATTATTTTCGTAACCATAGCATTCATTACCATAGAAACCACAACTTTTGTGTCATGAAAAACTGAAATAATGTGCATATACCTCATATTATGCTTCAACAATCTAGCTTTAGTACTTTTTGAGTTATCACAGGACCCATATTTTACTTTTTAATTAATTTTCATAACCACAGCTACCACATTTTTTCACCGACTGGCAGACAAACAAAAACGACTGTAACATGTATATTCACCATATAGCACTCTATCCACATAACCCCGTTTTATTAACTCTTTGAGCGCTGGAACCGGATTTTGAAGGCCTTTGCAAACAGTTTGTATCCAGATGAGACGCCACAGAACGTGGCGTCTCATCAGGATAGATGAGACGCCACAAAACGTGGCGTCTCATCAGGATCCAAACTGTTAGCTATTCTGATAGTATTCTTTGATTTTTTTTTGAAGAAAATGCTAATTTTAGAAATTTAGCAGACGACATTTTAGCAGACGACAAATTTCCCAGCATGCAATGGGTTAATATATCTTAAGTACTTTCTGAGTTATGGCAGGATCCAGATTCAGACTTACAGATAGACACACCCATGGAAACACAGACGGCCTGAGGGTTCACATACAGTACCCTCCGGTAACACCAGTATGGGACTATTACAGCCGGAAAAAGTGTGGAGCCAGACGTACAGCAAACCTAAAGGCCCTTCAGGAAGTGGACTAATTAACCATTCAGTCTGGTTATACTCCATATGTCTAATAGAATTCTGTATTGTGGACTGGAATCTTATTTGGGTACATACATTTGAGCACTGTGCACATTTGAATCTCTTCACTTCCACGTCCACCACCAGAGCTAGGCTGCACTCTGGACACCTGAAATACAGCATGCAGCAACAATATGAGCCTCGCTCTGAGAAAACTTTAACCCTTTGCATGCTGGGAAATTTGTCGTCTGCTAAAATGTCGTCTGCTGAATTTCTAAAATTAGCATTTTCTTCAATTTTTTTTCTAAGACCACTATCAGAATAGCACACAGTTTGGATCCTGATGAGACGCCACGTTCTGTGGCGTCTCATCTGGATCCAAACTGTTTGCAAAGGCCTTCAAAATCCGGTTCCAGTGCACAAAGGGTTAAACAATAATCTGAGCAGCCATATAAAGAAAACTGCCCTACCCCCTGGTTTTCAACTGACTGCAACCCTTTCGAACTCGGCCTAGATAAATGTATCATTAAAACATATGTTCTGAGCACAGTTTCATGACATTTTGACAACAATTGTTGCTTCTAGAATGTTCAACAGCTTTTTCTTTAATTTGATAAATTGACCTAAATTCTGAGCACACATGACCCAGTTTTGAAAAGATCTCATTAAGACAAATGTTCTGACCAAGAATAATGAAGATTTGGCAATAAATGTCGCCCCTAGAGTGTTCACAAGATAAATGTTGACATTGGACAACGCACAAAGTATGGAGACAAAAGGTGATCACAATAGATCAACATAAGCAAGTTGTACTTCAGTGAGCTAGAGAGAAAAGCTCACTCACACCACCGGACCAATATGGGCCAACATCTGTCCACACCACCGGACCAATATGGGCCAAGACCTGTCCAATGTCACTCACACCACCGGAACAATATGGGCCAAGATCTGTCCAATGTCACTCACACCACCGGAAAAATATGGGCCAAGATCTGTCCAATGTCACTCACACCACCGGAACAATATGGGCCAAGATATGTCCAATGTCTTTACCCAAATTGCTACCTGAATGTCCAACTTTGCAAACAGCCCTTATACTCACATGACAACATCTGAGGGACAAAATTTACCAATCTCTTTACTCTAATTGCTACCTGAATTGGCTTGCTTTGTACACACCCTGTGTACTTACTTGACACCATCTAAGGGACAAAATCTGTCCAATCTCTTTACTCTAATTGCTACCTGAATTGGCCTGCTTTGTACACACCCTGTGTACTTACTTGACAACATCTGAGGGACAAAATCTGTCCAATCTCTTAACCTAACGTGCTACCTGAATGGATACACAGCCCATGTACTCACTTGACAACATCTGACATCTGTTCCAGGGCCTCCAAGGTCTCCTTGTTCCACTTGTCCTCTAACAGCTCTATCACCATCACCGGGTGAACCTTCCTCAGCTCACCTGCAGAAAGTAGCCCGCCACCTCATTATCATTAGCATCATCATCAACAGCAGCATCAACAACATCAGCATTATAATTCTAAAACGATTTTATATGCACAGCATTATGCTTCCGCAATTGTTTTTAACCAAAGTCCAGAGGGTATAATATCCCCGACCCATCAGTGTTGTATTAAACATGGTATGTTTTCAGAGTGATGATTATGGAGAATTTGATGGTGTTGATGCTTAAGACATGGAAGGGACACCATTGTAAAGTGTGGTCCCAGATGTGGACTGCACAGGCTACTCTGGGAATACACTTTACACACATGCATTAAGCCCAATTTTCCCAGAGCGAGGATCAAATATATGCACTGACTTACTGATAGGCAAGGAGCTATTGCAGTTCGGCTTTGGACATCCAACGGAGCCTTTCTTTTCGCCTGTAAGCACCTGCTTGGTTTTCTTTGTGGCGCACTCGTTGCACGCCATGTGGCCCTCACAGCATTCAATCAGACTGAGGTGGCTAAACAGGCTGTCACAGCCCTGACATTCTAGTTTCACAGGGGGAGCGGCAGCTGTATAGTAATAAGTGAGATTTTGCCACATATGCATGCATTTAGAAGAATTATATCCCATATACCGCACTACACTCCCATGGATATTTACAGTAGATTGTAAAGAGGGCTTGCATTCAACTAATCAACTCTCGTGCATTATTAGACTCATGGAAATGCGTGTATATTACCTTATCTTAATTCAACACTATCAGAGTAATCACTATAAAACAAGAGATGTCTAAATTCATTCTTAATACAAAATATATTTAATAATCACAACAAAGCCAACTTAACTGGGATAGACATCATAATTTTGGTGAATGAAAAAAATCACTTTAGATATTAATTGACTGTCAAAGCATATTGATTGTGGCTTATTTCATTGAAGTTCACATAATACATGAACACAAGCTATAAGAAGGATACTTGGGTACCCATGGGTTGTGTAAGTCATAGCAATAAGCATTACCTTTATACTGTGGAATCACTCTAGTTTGCAGGGTACAAATTTCACTCAATTTGAACGGCCTACACGCTGTGTTAAGTTGAGGAAAATTCAATTTTAAAAAATGATGAAAAATTCTCCAATTGATAGTTTGTATGCTTAACCTGGCAGAACGCTAATAAGAGACTCAATTACAACATTTTTTTTTTGCAATTAACACATCTACAAGTGTTGGATGAAGCTCTTAATTAGCAGACGTCTGCTTCTCAGCCTGTGTGGATAGCAAGGGTTGTATAATAATACAAAGACCAACATAATTAATATGGTATAATGTAATTTTTAACTGACATCTTTTAAGATTCAATACTGACTCCAAATACACTCTAGACATCAGGGGTGCTAATGCTTTAATCCATAATAATGTCAACTTGTAAAAACAAAGTTTCAGTTTAACTATCTGCTCATATAAATGATAAAAAAAAAAAAAAAAAATTTGTTGATTGCATTGCCAAATCAGGTTATAAACTCTCGAGTCTACAAACTGCTCATTTAAATGTTAAAGGGACTTGTTCACAGATTTTGCATGTTTTGAAGTTTGTCATGAAATGCTTTAAATTAACAAGAAAACAAGTAAAAAAAGAAAAAACAAGAGATGTGTTTGTCAGAAACACAATGCCCCCTAATGCGCCGCTTTGAAATTAAAAATAAAAAAGAATCGAAACCTAAACGCAAAACCTAAACGGAAAACCTAAACGCAAAGTGTGACGGAATTTCAGACAGACGGACGGACAGTGCGATCACTATATGCCACCCTAATGGGGGCATAAAAAAATTAACCACACCAGGGCTAGAACCACTGACCCATGGAGTAAAAGCCAAGCGCCAAAACCACTCAGCCATCCGTCTTCACGTGTGTGTGTAATTCAGAGTTTATGTTCGGGTCGTTGTTGAGTCTTTACGACTACATTATGTGCTTCACATGGGTTGCCATTTTTTTTTCTACTTTGTGTAACCATCCACGTGTTGTTACAAAATATAACAATAACACACGAAATTGACATTTTTAAATCGTTTCGCGTCTGAGATGCTTTATAATTTTATCAATTTCTAACGATGATTTTTCGTTAACGAATGTGTTTCAGTTTAAGTCTGCGGCATTAGTGTTATTTCGCACACTGGTGTACACTGTTCATTCATTTCTTGAATCTGTGACAAAAGGTTAATTTTTTTTCATTTTGATAAACTGTGAACAAGTCCCTTTAAAACAAATCAAATTTTGCGTAGATTGCTTTGCCATGTCATGTTTGATAGCTTGCATTCAATCTCTTAAACATAAAGACAGGTTGTAGTTTTATTTAGAGTTTTTGTTCAAAATATCTTCATGATCTCTGAACTTAATTCTTCAAGATATTAAATTATTAAATTGTTTTTCCATGCATCAGCACAAGGATAAATGTGTACTCTGCTGAGATGATAAATTGGTAAATATTTGGGCAATGGCAGGAGTGTGAAGAGTGTGAACATTAGACCTCCGCGAAAATTAGTGATTCCACAGCAATCTTAAAACTGAAATGCTTCTTTGAAAAGAGTGGTTTAAAAGCTTTGAATCTCCAAACATCTTAATTCTTTGAAGTGACCATGACAAGTGTAACTAAAGATTAAAACAGCTTATAATAGTCACATTTTCCTGATGATGTTTAACATAACATTTTTAGAACCTTATATCACTCAAACAGAAAATAAAATATTTTCAAGCTCCGTTTTTATTTTTTGTGGCACAATATATTCCATTTTAATTTCCAGCAACAATATCTTTTCATACGAAACACGAACACTAACATGGGACATGAACATGTGTTGAATATATTGTTCCACAAAAAAAAGAGCATTTTGTATCTTGTTAAATCTATGTTATCAGACTACATCTAGCGTTGAAGTTTTGGCTATTGCTATAAGAAACACTGATTTTTTATGGTTAACTTTATTTTACAAAATATTTCATGTAATATTCATTGATTTTGAGTGTAAGTGGCGCTTTAACAGTCAGAAATCCCTAAACATGCTTAAATACAATTACAAACTTACCTTTAAGATGAGCAACAGGGATTGTCACAAGCTCATCTTCTGATATCAAGTCTTCAAGCACAGACTGCAAAAAATAAAATAAAAAGAAAATAAGAAATCGCTGGTCAGGGCCCGTTTTCACCAACCCATTCTTCGACTTAAGTCTTAAAATAAAGAATACTCTTAAGACTTTAAAATACTTAAACTACTTGAAAGTCTAGTCCAGCGTAGCAGTATGAACTATATATATTTCTTTGTTAAGAAAATTATGTTAAAGATATAAGCACCATTTTTTATCCAGAATATGTGCAAATTCTGAGGTATTTTTATGAGGTCTAAGACTATTCTTTATTCTTAATTCTAAGAATGGGTTGGTGAATACATGCCCAGAATATGAAAGTATGATTGTTACTAATTTGTTAGGTAATGGTGAAAGAAGCAATAATGTCGCTACGAGAAATTGCACACTTTGATTATATTCTACATAAGTCTTTTTCAACACTTTCTTAGAGGGAAACACAGTTTAGCCACTTTATGTCTGTCTATATGGCTGGCTTCAGAGTTGCTGGCATGATGACCCAAAACATCACTTATCCAAGATTAACTCCGCCGCACATACACACAACTTTGTACGCACATCTATAAAGGGCAATATATCCTCAAGAATGTGATGCTGAGTTATTGTTCTTGCGCTGCAATTGTCCTCAATCAGATCTACCAATCAATGAAGTTTCAAGTTGATAACTTTCAAAATAATTATGATGTTCATAATCTATTTTGATTTAGAGTAGAATCACATCATTATTACAAAATACCAATCGTTCTTATATCATCATAACGCATTAGAACAACAGCAAACATGCTACTACACCTCAAACTCTTCTCTTGGCATTTGTTGCGGGACAAGATCCATTTCACGTCTAGGCGTGAATTTAAACCTTGCCTTTCCTATCAGTGGCTGCTTGCCCTTTCTGCTACTGTATGGATGGATACCCTGTTTCTTGGGCTACAACAGTCAATTGATGACTCAATATGCAGTAATAATACGACCCGATGGGTCTAACAATTTATTTTCTTCGGGTTGGAGGGCGAGTCAATATGTTCATGTAATTTTGGTTCAGGTGTAAAAGAAGATACTTTTAAACGTTTGGAGCCTAGGTTACTTACCTGACATAATGATACTATGAAATGATACTGAATTAACTAGTGACCTTGTTGATGACAAAAAATGACCAAATTTTTTATTTGACCGATACATCATTGAAATAAATGGTTACCGTAACCAAGTTTTATGAAGATTGGGCTATTACGTGTCTTTGTCAGAAGGCGCTGGCAGTTCAGTTCCAAAGTTTCCCAACAATGCAAGCTTCCTCTATATGAAGTTTCATATAGATACCTTATATTATTGTCAAGATATGCCCTTAATGAAGATTCAAAAGGGCGATAACTATGAAATTATGAAATCAGGAGTTAATTTTCTCATGCATTGCACTGCCCCTCACTGAAATCTACCTTAATACTACGTTTAAAGTTGATGCCTCTTATAATTTTCAAGAAATGCTCACCAAAAAAATTAAGGTTGCAAACTACTAATGATCATAAACTCTTATCACTTTGGTGTTTAATATAATACTTTCCATACCAGAACATGTAAGCAGAAGTATAGCAATAATCTGTCCATGTGTCTGCATTTGATATAAAAATAGTTTGATTCTTCCATTGTTTGAATCATCTAAATGATTGATTTTCAAATGTCTTGTATTCAACCAAATTTTCAGTCTTTGAAATAAATCTCATCAGAAAGGCTGGATAACAGATTCTAAAGATTCTTCAGTACATTATTAGTGCTCAAACGGGTCAAAACATTTCTTCGGATTGGACCTTGTCCCCAAAAAACCCACATGCAATCCAATGCTAGATCTTGATATAATGCATTTATGAACGTAGTTTCAATACAATGGCTCAATTTGTTACTGAGTTATTAAGCGGAAACCATTTATCTACATGTATATTTAGAAACAGTAAACTTGACCCCATCAGCATGCCACATGCAACCCTAGAGGGGACTGGATATTACTTATTTTCGTTTCATTACCCATAGCTTCATTTATTCTTGAGTTATTGAACAGACACATTTTTTTTTCTATATTTACTAAACATTACCTTGACCTTGACCACACCAAACGCAGATACAATCAAGAGCTAGGTCTGGATAAGATTTATTAACGAATGGAATTTCATAACAATAACTAATTTTGTTATCAAAAAACTAAGTAGAATCCCATTTTGTTATTTTTGTGTGGCCTTTAACCCACCTGTCCCATACGCAATCCCAGGGGCGAGGGAGGGTTTGATTATCTCACAAAGAATCAACAAAAATCATCTTTCAAGACATTGCATCTACAGCATATTCAAATCAAAGCTGATTTAATAATACTGATCCCAATCATTGTGATATCACATACTGATCTTCTGAGAAAACTGGGCATAATGCTTGTGCGTAAATTGTCATCCCAGATTAGCCTGTGCAGTGCCTGTGTGGACTGCACAGGCTAATCTGGGACGACAATTTACGCACAAGCATTATGCCCAGTTTTCTCAGAACAAGAAACATATCACATACTGTTAGTTCTGCATCCTGACAAACATCATCTAAGACTGACAGCATATGATCAGCATCAACATCATCGACCGACACGACCTCCGCCAGAAAGCCGTCATCCAAGGAATCATCCGCATCAAGGTCTCGCTCTCGTGCAGTGGAGTCGAAACCGTGCCTCAGCTAGGAGATGAATTAAAGGGACCTTTTCACAGATTTTGGCATGTATTGAAGTATGTCATTAAATACTTTAAATTGGATAAATGTAAACATTGGAACTAAATAGCTCCAGTAAAAATACAAGAATAAAATTAAAGAAGGAAAAAAGTAATCCTCAACTGGGCTCGAACCACTGACCCTTGGTGTTAAAGCCTAGCTCTGAAACCACTCTGCCATCCGTGTTCATACAGTGAGTGGTGTATTTTACACATAATATAAGCATTATCCTCGTAATGTCACAAAATATAACGATAACATAAGATCTCTACAAATTATTCAATGGTTTCACATTAGTATTGCTTTGCAGGTTTTTAAAAGGTAAAAAGATGCATACAATGGATATTTTAGAGCGTAGTAAATGTTCAGTTTAACAGTTTCCTCGCAAAAATCATAACTGCATTTAAACATTTGCAAAACTGAAACAATTTTTTTCAATTTTGTAAATTTACCAAAACTTGAAAAGGTTCCTTTTAGTCATACAACCATTGTGATATAATGTCATACTAAACCTAACGTGTTTATGCTACTTCTTTGGATGAATAAAAGTCAAAGATTCATTGTATAGATTAATTTTCAAATATCATTTTACATAAAGGTGATCAATAAAACATGAGGAGTATTAGGAACCAGTGGGTTATGTTTGAGTATTTCATGTGGGTGGCTATCGGTGGGTTAATACTGAAGTTATGAAAGACTTTTGCTCCATATTGACGAGATTCCTCAATTGGAATGTACACATCAATATTTTATTAGTTGCACACAATTGGTTATATATTGCATTAAACTCAATCGATCGTTTCCTAAATGCAAACTAAATATGAGGCTACATAACGTATGGTTGTTGTTTAATGATAATCTTGACGCAGATTTGAATGTTGCCATGATGTCATAGTCGTGCGCTGATCAAAATAAACAACATAAAGAAACTAAGGTGAATGGGAACATGTGTTGTGTTAATGCTTTTGGTATTTTATCATTAACATTAAAACTTAAACGAGCAAAAATAAACAAGGGCTGTTTGTAAAACATGCATGCCCCCCATATGGGCTGTCAGTTGTAGTGGCAGCCATTGTGTGAATACATTTTTTTGTCACTGTGGTGGTGGTGGTGGTGGTGGTGTACGGAAACCATTTTACTGTGTTGAGTCACCGTGACCTTGACCTTTGACCTAGTGAAAAAAAAGACACAATTTTCTGGCTTTGGGGAATGAAAAATACTGAGGTAGATTGGAAATTTAGAGAAAAATGCATGACTTTAAAGAAATTTCTATAGGGGAAATGGCCTTTTTTGTTAAGAGGAAGATAAAGAGGCCCATTGCAAAGAACGGTTTTTTGGCCCTGCTGTTTATATACACAAGTATTGAATTACATCAGTAGGAAATCCCCCTTGTGTTTACTATAAACCACAAAGCACAGAATTATTGTATATCAAGGGATTATTTGCCTCATGATTGGCCATATATGAGCCTTGCTGTGGGAAATGGGGTTTAATGCACATGCGTAAAATGTTGTTCCAGATTAGCCTGTGCAGCACGCACAGGCTAATCATTGACGACACTATCCGCCTAAACTGGATTTTCACTAAGAAGAGACTTCCTTGTAGCGAAAATGATACAATACAAGCGGAAAGTGTCGTCCCTGCTTAGCTTGTGCGGACTGCACAGGCAAATCTTGGACAACACTTTACGCACATACATGAAGCCCCATTTTCCCAGAGTGAGGCTCATACACTGAAGGTTCATAAAAATCCCTGTACCCGGTTTCCATCATGTCTCCGCCGTGAAGACATTGGTGATCTACTCCTGCTGCGTTCTTTCCTCGAATGACGATCACGACTGCGGCTACCGGAACTGGGTAGAGCAAAAAAAGAAAATATTGTGTTTACTTTTACTCACATGATTTCATTATAAAACAAGCAAATTCGTTGAACTGATATCCCCTGCCAATTTCAACTTTTTTTTACAGACAGAATGACGGACAATGCCAATTCTATATATTCCTCCGCCTTTGGCAGGGGATAATAAACCTTCAAATTTCACAACATGCTTTCGAACCAGGGGTGGTGAAACCCCATATTGGCTTATTGGTCAGTTTTTTAAATATCTGTTTTTGATGTGTCCATAAATAAGTTATTAAGTACATTCTTTCACATGTTCACTTGTCTGTTCATGCTACGGGACAACACAGAGTTCATAAGNCATAAAATATCAAAATATGTTCACCATCTATTACACACTTCAACTTCCCTTAATGTCCTGTTCTGGACACAACCAACATATATTGAAATAAATTCAAGATTTATAAAACATTTGTACTTTAAGTGTAACCTTGATCTGAACCAAGGGAACTGAAACTTGTTCAAGACATATCTGATGGTGATGGTGAAAATTTGTGCCGCATTGAACTTAATTATCTCCATGCATAAAGAAGACCTATACCATGAGCCTGACACAAACATTTACTCTCGATATCTCCATGTTAGGTATATGTACAATTATCAAGTGTTCACTGTGACCTTGACCTTCAAACGAAATTCAACTGTATGAGTCATTAATTGTAGATGACAATCTTGACATCCAAAGAATAATAATGGCTTAAACAATGGATGTCAGAAAACTTAAGCTTTTTGAAAACTTATGAGTAATTACGGTACTTATAATGAAAACCCATAACGACTCACCACAAAAGGCATGTCTAAATCTGTCCCCAGCTGAGTAACTGAACACTTTTCTTAGGTCTACCAATGGAAATGTTTTAAAAAATTGAGGACCAACAAGTTTTACAAAAGTCAACACACAACAAACTCCCTAAAACTAAGGTTTCCACTTTTTGAGGACTAAGGCAAATGTTTTATGAAAACCAAATAACAAACTCCAACAAAATGAGGACTATACATTTTGATGACTTGCCCACATGTTTCTCAGAATTCATGTCAAAACAAACTTCAATATATACTAAGGACTTCACTTTTCCATGGAATGGATATCACATATGTGTTTTGTTATCAAACACACAGTCAACAATCCCTACAACAGGAGGACTAGAAATATAACAAGGCCAATGCACATGTGTAGTATGAAGCCAATTGGGCTATCCGTTCTCAAGTTATTGATCTGAAACGATTTTCACTCTTAGTGTGACAGTGACATTTGACCTAGTGACCCCAATTTCAATAGGGGTAATCTACTGTCCAAGGGCAATGCACATGCGAAGTATCAAACCAATTCGTTCACGAGTTATTGATCAGAAACAAACTGGCCCGTGTTCACAAAACAGATTTTGCAATTGAAAATCGATTTTGCTTGTCATTGAAAATGGATTTCCATTGTAGTTGATAGGCAAAAATGAAAATTGATGTCAGTTAAAATCGATTTTTGATTGCAAAAATGTTTTGTGAACACGAGGCCTGGTCTACCGACAGACCAACCAGCAAAACAATATAAAAACCCAAATGACCTTGCTAAATGCATGAATAAGTTGTAAATAGTGACCAATTAAGATACCCGTTATTTGCACAAACTCTTTTTGGGTTGTTGCGTTGGCCGAGTGATCCAAGGCTATCTAACTTCCCATTATTATTAAGTGATGTCACATGCAGTGCGTGTTCGTATCCCAGTTATGACCAAAATATTTGTATTAGGCCAGTATTCATACAATTTGTATATTACTAAATAACCTGCCTGAAGCAAGTTTTGTAAACTGTCATTTTAGAATCTAAAACAAGAGGGACATGATGGCCTTTAATATGTCGCTAACCTGAATACAAAAGTTTCCAAGTGGTAAACGAGCAGCTACAAAATTATGTCATTGAAATGAATTTCTCTAATCTAGTACCTGTATTAGCCCTCCATTTAAATGCCCTGCCCCCCAACTTGGAAGATGGTATTGTCAGTGAGGAGCTGAATTTCTTTGGAACGTGAATAGACCAAATATACCTGCAATAAGCAAAAAAATAATGATGCAAGACAATTTGCGAAACTGTTAAATGATAAGAAAATGTCTCAAGGTGTTTTCTTTGAATAGATAATTTAACAGACATAGGTAACATTCCAACAATAGTAAACTATGATAATCTACAAAATTTCATATTTTTTAGGAAGTGTAATTATGTAAATTGTTATATGTGTACAGACTGTAAAGATTAATTATTTTCATAAATTTTATTTACCTCTCCTTGATGGCTAACTTCTAGGAATGCCTCATGTTTTTCAGCTGTCTTCACTATTATGTCGTCAGTCTTTGCACTGAAATACACAACATACCGGTAACTTGAACTATCACAGAAAGTGATTATTTTCCCTACAACACTGCTATGGTGATCCAGGCCTTTTTCTGCCTATCTCACGGGTCCGATAGTCGGACCCATTCCCAATGCCAAATATGGATATTTTTTTACCAATGCTAACAAAGAAATTCCCAATTTCCAACAGAAATGAACGAAGCCGAACAATGCGTTTCTCGGTATATAACGTGTTTTAAATAACCGGGTGCGTGTTTTAGCATGCCAATGGGAATACCCCACAGAATGTCACCATATCGAGTGTTCCATGATGCAATTTTGCGTGACCTTGACACTTCAAACAAAATGGCGGCCAGTTGTGTTTAATTCTTAAGACACATTTTTCGGTCAGAATTTGCTTTCAAGTGCTGGATTATTCAGAATTATCAGGTAATGTATACAACAAATCACAATCATGTGTATGTATTAATTTTTGTAAATTTGTTGAGAATCGATATCGATGGTCTGAAGTAAAGAAATGTGGAATTGTTTCACTTTCAACATTACTGTGGTTCGAAAGAATATATTTCGGTAAAATATAGCGGAAATCGGACCCGGTCCAAACAAAATGTCGCATAATTCGAAGTACTATCGAAGAATAATACAAAAAGTTGCCTCGAAAGGCACACAAAAACTAGATGCTTTGTGGGGGAATACTACTACCGCCAGTCAGTCTACGGTAAGTCTAATAAATGAGACGTTAAAAGTGAATTTAGAGCTACTTTATATATGGGGCTAAATTCGCCATCGGTTGATATTGCCCTTATCAAAAGTAACTCAATATTCGCGTAGGGCCAACTTGTTATGCTAGTCTACGGTTAGCCCAGAATCTGACTCGCCCATTAACATTCCCAGTAGTCCAAGCCAGAATGCCAGTTTATGTTCCCCAGGAGGGGTTTCTGAGCAAGTAAGTGATGAACATGCTATGTATTTTATTTGAACTTCAAGCATTACAAAGTCTGTATTTTTATCACGCACATACTTACGCTAGCAGTTGAAAATGACTGTTGCATGGTAAAAATCATTTCAATACTTTTCTTAGCATTTTACGTCAATACCTACGTATGAAAACATAAGAATTAATACGAAAAAATAAGAAAAATAATTTCCCCAAAAATGATTTTGTCCAAATTTCGGAAGATTTCGCAACTTGAAAAATCCCAATTTTGCTAGGTACTTTTTTCCAAAATAGACAGAAAAAGGCCTATGATCTCCATGTATGAATATAAGGTCCAATTTATGTCAAAGTTCAAGAGAAAAATATCATTAACTCTATGAAGCCGTAATTCATGGAGATAAAAACCATTCCGCATACATTCTACACTTTACGGGGAACATATGTTATAAGTTTAAGGGAAATATAATACAGCTAAATTATCCAAGATAATGTTTACATCTCCTGTCTTAATCCAAACCTATCTCAAAAGTGGCGAATCAATAAAAATATACAGCACATACCTTCCAATAGACAGAAAGTCTGTATTCATTGGATAAACACCAATATCTGCCCCTCTTTCCACTGCAGACACTGTGCCCAATTTACCTGCAATAACATTTTTTTTTTTTCACATTCTAGGCATAAACTAGTGCTTTGTCACAGACGTGACAAATATCCCCACATGCCACATGGATATCACATATATGAGGTCGCCGTGGTGTAATGGATGTCTGCCTGGAGGTTAGCGTTTGATACCCACTGTGGGAGTGTTCTTTAGATCTCCCACAAGGACACCAAGTACTGGTTCTAGGCCCAGGAAACGGACTCAAGAGCGTTTCAATAAGTCTGATGCTTTTAATGCAATAGACTTAAAATAAACAGGTTTAAAAATTATGTTTTTCGTAATTAAACACACAAGTAAACAGCCCCTACAACATGAGGGCTAGAAATATAACACAATTTTACATCTTTGGACTCACAACAATCTCCTACATAATGAGGACTACACCTTTTGCAAATCCCTTCAATACTTTCAGATATACTCCACGCATGAAGCAGGCAGACTGATGGATGGATAGAAGGACGGACTGATGATGCAGTTACTATATGCCTCCCTTTGGGGTCATAAGAAATACAGCAAGCAAATTGATACTAGAATATGGAGCTGAATTGTTCCAAGGACAAAAATAACAACAACTACAAAAGACATTTGTTAACTGAATTTTGAACACTGACTAGAACAAGAGTTCCGGGGTCGGAGACATATGCCCCCAAACAGGGCTTTGAACTAGTGAACCCAATTTCAATAGGGATAATTTACTGTCCAAGGCCAACGCACATGAGAAGTATCAAGCTAATCGTTCAATTTGTTGACGAGTTATTGATAGGAAACAATTTTTTATACTAAAAAATCCTAAACTGTGAGGATTTTCCCTTTTGATGGCTGACACACTTGTTTTACATAATTTAACACACAACACATTCCAACACTATGAGGAATTTCCCTTTTGATGACAGACACATAAGTTTTACATGTTTCAACACACAACAAACTTCAACAATATGAGGACTTTCCCTTTTTATAACTGGCACATTTGTTCAACATAATTCAATGCATAACACTCTCACATTAGGCCATTAAGCTATCTGTTTTCCAGATTTTAATTAATAAACAAATCCTACAAGATGAGAACTAGTTTAAGGACTTACACACATTATACATAATTCAACCATAAAGACATTTATTTGGATTAAAAACATTTAGTGTTTCCCGCAATCAAATTATATTCTTTCCATGTATGAAAACCTTTAATTTCAGATACAACTTCAACACTGATCTTCATGTCTGACCTTGACCTTAATCATTTGATGCAGGTTCTTTCCCAAGACACATCATATGATGTTGGTTACTGACTGCCAAGTTATTTCAGAAATGTCAAAAGGACTAAAAGTTAGGCTGGGACACACAATATGTACAAAAGTTCACAATATAATAATAAAACATTTGAACCTGTTAGACATTGCAAACATGTTTAAACACAAAAAAAAGGAACATGGCAGGTGTCCACATATTTTTACAGAGCCACTCATCCTGAAGGGTTAGTATGCTCAAAAATCAGATTTCCCTGCAGTTAAATCTCCTCACCCTGCATGTTTTTGAAATTGAAAAAACACAACTTCTGAAAATAAGCAACCAGGACCAAGATGAAAACATTCCACAGTCAATTAAACTCATGTGTTGAAACTGGTTTACCATGGAAATGATTTGAACAATTGAGGATTAACAAGTTTTCAAAAAGTTTACACACAAAAAAAATCCTTAAAACAGAGGTTGCCAATGTTTGAGAACTAAGGCAAATGTTGTATGGAAATTATTAATAAACTCACAAACTCCTACATGATGAGGACTTTAAATTGTTGTATTGAAATTCTTATAATCAACTCACAAACTCCTACATAACTAGAGCTTTGTCACAGACGTGACATATACCCCCACGTGCCGCATTGACACAGACTATCTTGCATGCTGTCTTCACAAAACAAGAGAATCTAATTTATGGCGATTTTTAATAATTATTATGTCAGTATCATTTATGGCCATTTCGACCTTTGAACTCTTGAATTCTTTTGCATGACATGCTGCCCAATGACTGTGAACAAAATTAATGTACAGAGTCATTTAAAATCTCACAATGAATGACAAAGTTATGGCCCGGACAAGCTCATTTATGGCCATTTTTTTACTTTTGAACTCCGAGTGTGACCTTGACCTTGGAGATATCGATAGAATTCTTTCGAATGACACATCGTCCAATGATTGTAAACAAATGTACAAGGTAATTTTTAAATCTCACAATGAATGACATAGTTATGGCCCGGACAAGATCATGTATGGCCATTTTTGGCCTTTGAACTCACAGTGTGACCTTGACGTTGCAGATATCAACGTAATTCTTTCGCGCCACACACCGTCCAATAATGGTGAACAAATGTGCCAAATGATTTTAAAATCTCATAATGAACAACATAGTAATGGCCCAAACAAGCTCATTTATGGCCATTTTTGACCTTTGAACTCAAAAGTGTGATCTGACCTTGGAGATATTGATGTAATTCTTTCGCGAGACACACTGTCCAATGATGGTGAACAAATGTGCCACATGATTTTAAAATCTCACAATGAACGACATAGTTATGGCCCGGACAAGCTCATTTATGGCCATTTTTGACTTTTGAATTTAATGTGACTTTGACCTTGGAGATATCAAAATGTGCCAAATAATTTTAAAATCTCACAATGAACGACATAGTTATTGCCCGGACAAGCTCATTTATGGCCATTCTTGATCTTTGAACTCAAAGGGTGACCTTGACCTTGGAGATATCGACATAATTCTTTCGCGCGAGACACCGACCAATGATGGTGAAAAAAATTGCCAAATGATTTTAAAATCTCACAATAAATGATACAGTCATGGCCCGGACAAGCATTTGACCTTTGAACTCCAAGTGTGACCTTGACCTTGGAGATATCAACATACTTTTTCACACGACACTGACCCATGATGGTGAACAAATGCACCAAGTAATTTTAAAATGTAATGATAAATGACAAAGTTTTGGTCCGGACAAACTTTCGGTTTAAAACTTGAAGTGACCCTGTGACCTAGTTTTTGACCCGGCATGACCCATATTCAAACTTGACCTATACATTATCTAGATACAACTTGTGACCAAGTTTGGTGAAGTTCGTATGAAGTTTCGGGACAGAATAACAAACCGACAAGTGACCCCTGTATAGCCCCCATAACCAATGGTAATGGGGGTATAATTACCAATGGTAATGGGGGTATAATTACCAATAGTAATGGGGGTATAATGAGGACTATACATTATTGTATGGAAATGATCAATAAACTCACGAACACCTACATAATGAGGACTAAACATTTTTGTATGGAAATTCTTTATCAACTCACAAAGTCCTACATAATGAGGACTGTATATTTTGATGACTAGCCCACATGTTTCTCAGAACTCATGTCACAACAAACTCCAATATTTACTAAAGATTTCACTTTTCCATGGATATCACATATATGAGGTCGTTGTGGTGTAATGGATGTCTGCCGGGGGTTCACGCGTTCGATACCCACCATGGGAGCGTTCTTTAGATCTCCCATAAAGACACAAGTACTGGTTCTAGGACCAGGAAATAGACTCAAGAGCATTTCAATAAGTCTGAGGCTTTCGATGCAAGCAAGCCAAAATAAATACATTTAAAAACTATGTGTTTTGTTATTAAACACACAAATCAATAACCCCTACAACATGAAGACTAGAAATATAACACAATTTTACATAATTGGACTATCAACAATCTCCTACATAATGAGGACTACACCTTTTGAAAATCCCTTCAATACTTTCAGTAATACTTAGGGCTGTAACGATACATTCGAATATTTGAATTACTCGAATACGGCTGTGGACAAATCGTATTCGTTATTCGCCACCTTCCGAACCGAATATTTGACTAATACAAACAACGTGGTTTCAAGTTTGAAAGTTAAATCATCTTATCTTACCTTACAAATAAATGTTCATACAACAAACCCTTATATTTAAATGTTCTTCGCCTTATTCCGGCCTTTATCATCATGTTTACCCCACCCACTATGTTACACAGTGAGATTATCAACAAAAATGGCGGGCACCGGTTGAATATTTACGATATTGAATTGAAAAATCTTTCAATGGTTGTTTAATGTTTATTTAGGTAAATACGAGTGTTTTGATGCTCAAACATACACAAAAAGGATTAGCAGATGGAATTTCTTTTTTGTTTATCTTTACGACAATGATTGTGTTACTTATCAACAAACATGGAGCCTAGTAAAGGGAATGCTATTGATATCGTTGACCCGCCGGCCAACTGTTGACTCTTAATTGTTCTGCTCAAGGATTGTATTGGTACAAGTCATGTTTTCAAAACTGTGTTCAAATTTTAAGCAGTTCTAGTCAGTGTTTTGTTATATCAAAGTGTTATATTTCATATTTTCATTATGCAATGATCCCGGCAATGATACTGAATTAATCAAATTGACAAATACTCAGAGTTTCATACTATATAATGTCATGTCAAGTTGTCAGTATTACTTTTGTTCATTGAAATTCATATTCACGAATAAATATTCGTATTCGCTACCCTGTATTCGTGATACGTATCGTATTCGTCACCTAGTGTATTCGTTACAGCCCTAGTAATACTCCACGCATGAAGAAGGCAAGACTGATGGATGGATAGAAGGACGGACTGATGATGCAGTAACTATATGCCTCCCTTTGGGGTCATAAGAAATACAGCAAGCAAATTGATACTAGAATATGGAGCTGAATAACAACAGCTACAAAAGACATTTGTTAGCGGAATTTATGAACACTGACTAGAAAAAAAGCATTTTCTCACCAAATCGATTCTTGACTAGCACTGGGCAGTCTGTCTCTAAGGGCTCTCCTATCCCGTACATGTTCTCAGCCATGACCCTGAACTTGAACATGACTCCAGTCTTCAGTCCAGTGACTAAACTGGACAGGCACATCGGTATGCCAGGCACCTTTTCCCAGAAGTCTAAGCCCTCCTGGCATTTTTCTACTGTGTAACCTAAATCAAGAGAACATTCCATAATCTGTTAACGTGGCAACATCCAAAACTTGAATATTGTTTTCAATTGAAGGAAATAGGGAAAGGTTACTTAAAAGATATATTGTTGTGTCAAACACTTAACACAAATATAATTTCTGTCATTACATAAGTTCAGTTTAATTCATTGAAAATGATTTCAAAACAAAATATGCCCAAGAACAATTTCATTTTCAATAGTTGTATTAATGGTAAACAACTCTAAATCAGAGAATATAAATTGTAATTTATAGGACTTACCAATTATTAGTAAGTTTCCGCTGTCCTGAGGTGGTTTCCATGCCAATCGACAGGAGTCCGCAAACACATCACTGACCTCCAGAGGACCTTCGGGGGGTCCAGGCTTGTCTGCAAAACAATTACAATATTTGTACATTTTATGAAGAGACTATTTGTTACAACACAGAATACTGGCACAGCAATTATGGTTACAAACAAAACATTGTATGCATATAAATAATAGATGTTTGGAAGAGAAGTTATTAGCAGTTTATTTGTTTTATCAACTCAGATATTTGTTGTTGCATTTGACAATTGCCAGTGTAGAAACTTCAACTTGCTATTGACAAATTGCAAAACTTAACATACCAATAACGATGACCGGAATATCTGCATAATCTCTGCCATGTTCGTTTTCAACAGTCACAAGGTAGTTTCCAGTGTCGCCATGATCTGCTTTTGGGAGCTCTAGCGTAGTATAGTCATGAGTGTTGAAGGTGCGAGCCTACAATATAAGTATACCAAAATAGACTTAACTTATAATAACATGTTGCAGCTGATGGTAGTTAAGGTAGGTTTGCAAATTGCTTATATTGGATGGTGAGTTTAAAACTAGAGCCCACACATGGCGAATTCCTGTCGGTCCGTAAGACATTGCCAACGAACATTTCAAAAGGCCAAAGGTGAAATGCAAGAGTATCAGAGTTACTGTCCAATAATTTTTGCTTCCTAAGATTGCGATTTATGGTTCCTGATATTTCCGGAAATAAAAAGGTCATTATCGACAAATTTCGTATCAACCAACATAAGAACACTGCAACATCAAAAAATTCCGAGAATGATTCCAATCGTTCATGGAGCTTCTCGAGTTGTCGCGAACGTAGCAGTCGTATATGATTTTACATGGCGTTGCACAAAAAAATGTGCTTCCAAGATGGCAGACAATCAAATGAAATAACGAGGCTCAGCGAAAATGACAATTAACCATAGAATTAACGACTGACATCAAATTATTAGTATTTTTTAATGTAAAATGCATGTCATTCAACAATGGAGGATACGTTTAACATACAAACATTCATTTTAATTAGAAATTCAGTGAATTCCGTATTATTTATTATCCGTTTAGGTAAGTACATGTACTATTACTTTTGTTTCACTCTGAAATGGTGAATTAGTTTGAATATGTTTAGGGATGGAAATCAGTGGTTGCATGTAAGCCCAGGGCAAGTAGATATTTGCCCGGGCAACTCAATTTCAAATGTTGGTAGACCGGCTGGGCAACTAGCTTTTTTGAAAGCTTTAAACAATTTAAAAGTGCAATTAGAGATTTCATAAAGTTTGGCAACTGTGGATGAATAATCAGTTTTATAATTCATTTCAGACTTGTAAAAAGACGTAATAAACAAAAAGTGTGTCATGCTAGCAATGTTGTCGTCTTATTATCCATTATTTTCTTTAAATAAATAACCTACACTGCCACTACATAAAAATGGTACCGGGCTCGTAACTCTATAACTGGGCAACTGAAATACTAAAAATGGTTGCCCGTGCGGGCAACCAATCGTGAAAAGTTAGTTTCCATCCCTGTATAATGTTACTGGTTAAATATAATTCAAAACACTAACATGGTCCCAAAGAATTAAATACCAATACATAATTACCCTTGGGATGGGTTTTCCTTCTTTGGTCCAGATGACAGTGGGAGTTGGAGAACCGTTAATGCCCAGTTTCAGCGTAAGTGGCTCCCCAGCACGTACACGAACTTCAGACGCTCCAGAAAGAGATGTGGTGGTCAGGTGAACCTTTGGGGGCTCTGTAAAAACAGTGAAAGGTTAATTAAATAGGCAGCTGTCGTTAGAGTATGCTCTTTGTCAAGTTGTTTTCGCTTCTCTTACTAGTATAGTTGTAGGTGCAAATCAAAATAGTATAGTATATATAGTATAGTATAGTATAGGAGGACTTTTGTTTTACAATTGTTTTACATACTACAACTCACAAACAATCCTAAACTGTGAGGACTGTCCCTATTGATTACTCACAAATTTGTTTTACATTATTCAACACACAACAAACTCCAACAATATGAGGACTTAACCATGTGATAACTTCAGTGTTGTTTTTCAGTTTTGGGGGAAAGGGGTCGGGTCACCTTAGGGGGGGGGAAAGGAGGGGAAAAAATTTGCGCGTCAAAGGGGAAAAAGGGAAAAGTTTAATGCTTAGCAATTAACAGTACAAAATCAAGTTTTAACACTATAATTCACCATACATAGAGAGAAAAACATTATTCCAACTTCTTTTTCATCAACATGTTATGTTCATGTTCAAAGTTCAACATTTCTTGGCTTTTCTGCGAATTTGTCAATTATTCTGGTGACCTCCTCTTCACCAAGACTTATTACAGACGTTTTGTAGACACTTCATCAATACCAAAAAGTTAGAAATAATATCCACCTGTCTTGACCTGACTTAGAAGTTTCTGGTGTTTCACTGCCTCAATTGAAGAAGACTAAGTTGTGCTTGTTTAAACAAAATATCTTTTTTTTAAAGTTAAAACAGATTTTTTTTCATTTTTTTTCCGATAACATTTGCTGTTGTGCGACATGGTGGAATATGTGCGGTTTGCGGTAGATGTCGTAAAGCGAAAGTCGTGATAGTAAACCAAGTACGGTTTGCGGTAAAGGAGTAAAGGCTAAAAGAAAGTAAACATGCGGATGCGGCAGTTCAGGAAAATCATAGTTAATAAATTCGTAGCGAAAGACGTATTTAAATGACATATTGATTACAATTGAATTACACTTCTGAGGGGAAATTTCAAATATTTGGGGGAAAAATATATACTCTAGAGATGGGGGAATGGGGCCGAATAACGCTGAATATTTCATCCAAAAAAAAATGATGTGTTCGTCAGAAACACAATGCCCCCTATTGCGCCGCTTTAAAATAATATTTTTTTTTACCTTTGACCTTGAAGGATGACCTTGACCTTCTACCACTCAAAATGTGCAACTTCATGAGATGCACATGCATGCCAAATATCAAGTTGCTATCTTGAATATTGAAAAAGTTATGGCCAATGTTAAAGTTTTTTCGGACGGACGGACAGACTGACTGATCTACTGACTGAAGGACAGTTCAACTGCTAGTATATGCCACCCTACCGGGGGCATAAAAAACACTGAACTTACACATTTGTTTTTTAATAATTCAACATACAACAAACTCCAACAATATGAGCACTGTCTCTTTTGATTACTAACACATTTGTTTTACACTATTCAACATACAACGAACTCCAACAATATGAGGACTTTACCTTTTGATAACTTACAAACTTGTTTTTTCATTATTCAACATACAACAAACTCCAACAATATGAGGACTTTCCGTTTTAATGACTTACACACTAACAGTCTTGTTTTACATAATTTAATATACAAAAAACTCTTACAATATGAGGACTGCGACAGTCCTCATATTGTTGGGAGTTTGTTGTGTGAAAGGGACACTGTCCCTTTCACACAACAAACTCCAACAATATGAGGACTTTCCCTTCTGATGACTTACACACTTGTTTTACATAATTTTAAGAAACAACAAACTCCAACAATAAGAGGACTTTCCCTTCTGATAACCAACACACTTGTATAACAGAATTTAATGTACAACACACTTATTTTAGATTTTAATCAATAACAAAATTCTTCACAACCTTAGAACTGGGACACAAAATATGTACACAATTTAATTATAAAACATTTTCGACTTGCAAACATGTTTAAACTCACAAACAAGAAACATGGCAGGCATCCACATATTTTTACAGAGCAACTCACTCTGCAAGGCAAGTAGGCCCAAAAATCCAATTGCCCTGAAGTTTTATCTCCTCGCCCTGCATTGTTTTGAAATTAAAAAAAAAAACATTATTTCTGATAATAAGCAACCAGAACCTTTTTATTGAAAAACATGCTTGATTGACAAATTTTGTACATAATTTTGGCGTCTGTGTTGATCATGAATTATTCACTTTATATATTTAAATTAACTATGTAAAAAGTTATTGATAAAAACATACCCCAAATTAAATTAAATTCTTCACAAAAAAGGCATATCTTATTATCTTGTTCACTGTACATTGTATGAATACTATAATTATTGATAAGATATAATCTTTGATCGTTGTGTACAGTATTTTGTTCATTGGGTAGTTTGTTTATGCTTTCTTTTGGTGTGGCAGGAGTTTTACAATTGGGTTAAATTTTCTAAACCGGGAAAAAGCACTCACCCAGCCAGTCTAGTATTTAAAAAACTTACAAATTTGTAAATTTGAGTGGGCAAGTGGATTTTTCAATGCCTGAAACACCGCAATGCAACAAACCATGTTTTCAACATAAAACTTACAATGTATAACTGTTCTTAACTTTAAATAAGTGTGCATTTCCAAGCTAAGCTGCCTGTAAAATACCTACACACAAAATATCAGCACAATACCTCAATTCAAACTCAAGTTATGGAGTGGAAAGTTTTTCTATTTAAGTTACAGTAACCTTGACCCACCTGGCCCTAAAAGTTAAGTCCCAAGTTCCCCCATCAAAACTCAAGATATTGAGTGCAAATGGTTTATTTTAACAACCTAGATATGACTGGCCTAAATTGAGTTATTACACTAGGTATGCATGTAAGCTACTTATACACGCGATTTCAACACAATGCTTTTGCCAAAACAAATGATTGAGCAGAAACCGTTTTCTCTCATTGGGACCCAAATGGCTCCAAATGCACTCACAAGCTTGGTCTGCTTGTAAGCTACCAACAGACAAAATTTCAGTGGAATACCAGTAGCCTCCATCAAAACTCTATTTATTGAGCCAAAACCATTTTTTTACTTTGAGTAACTGTGACTTTGACCTTGAAACAACTAAATCAGCTTGCTATATCCAAAGTGTTATGTAGATTGTTAAAAGCAAACTTAGTTATTGACTGGAAACCATCTGTTTGACGGCAAACGACGCCCTAGGGCTTTTTTGGGCAGTATTTAAGGATGTAATCGGTTCATGTTCCAAATAGAAAAAGGTATCTTTTCCCAATCCGGTGTTTTGATCATTGAACTATTTATATGTATACAATTAAATTGATATATACTTTTTAAAACTTTAAAACGAAAACCAATTTGTGTGTTTTGCAAAACTGCTAAATTTGAATGGCAAAGCCAATATATCTAGTGCCCATCAAGGCTGAAACATAACACACTAAAACAAAGCATTTTTTCTTCCCCAATTCGGAAAAGTACCTGTACCATACCAATTGGGAAAAATTAGCGCAAAAAAAACTAAAATTGGGAAAATTCGCGTCGTGAAATCTATCAAAAGCAAAGCAACTCAAATATTGATTTCCATTCATTTTGGCTTGAAATGTTCAATGTTAGTGGTCATTTTATTTGTTAACTCGCAGATGATGCACTTTTGGAACAAAATTGACAGACTTTGACTTCCTTTTTCAATATTTCAGACAGCTATTGGGAATTTTAAAGTTTTCTTCAATTGGGAAAAATACCTTTTACAGGTACTTTATAAAGAAGTGAACAAATTGCTGAAACATAACTTTGATTTAGGGATGTCAACAAATATCTGGATTTCCAAATATATAGAAAATATCTAAGCATCCAGATAACAAAAATGTTTTGTTGTTGTTTTTTAAATCTTGATTGCGCATACAAATGACCCTGCTGCGTACATGTATATATCGATTACTCCAAAACAGCCAATAGCTTTGATACCACTTTAATAGGCACTAAGTTGTTTTCCACATTTTACTGAAATTTTAAACACTTTATATACTTAACAAAATAAAAATCGAATTTTCCCAAGTTTTGAATACTTTCATATTGTTCAATACCCAAATTAACTTTTTGGGGAAAAGTAACCAACTATTAAAATAGATTTTAATTATCACAAATGTTAAAAAAAATATTTGTAATATCTTTAACTCATGTCTTATGTAACCATTTGCATTAAATATTAAAAGTGTTCATTGTTTTCTTACTGATATGGGTATTAAATACATATATGTCAAGTTTGGTGTCAGTTGACATCCCTACTAAAACATAATCACATTCAGTAACTAACAAATTAATTCAACCCAAAAAATGTCAACTAATCGTACCTTTCTTTCTCTGAAAATGTAATAACCAACAAATATACAATAAAACTATTTAAATTAAATAGCACCCTGGAGAAACTTAACTGGTGGTGTTCATAAGTTTTCACTATTACCATAGAAGGGAACTGCCCCACCATGGCAGCTATGTTTTCAACATCCTAGAACAAGATATAAGATGAAATATTTTAAGCAAGTTTCATGATGATCGGTCAATACATGTGGCCTCTAGAGTGATAATAACAACAAACAAAAGGGGATCACAAATGCTCACCATGATCATGTTCTGCTCAGGTGGGTTATCGTAAATTAAGGTGTAATATTCAATAAAATAGTATGAATGTGCTTTGTTCTTTCCAAATAAGTTTAGACCATAATGTACAGGTGTATAATTAAAAATTATTGGTAATTTTTGTATTATAGACAAAGGAGCAATGGTGATGTTGAAAGTCCTGTTGGTGCTAGACCCAACACAAAAATATATTTAATAAAGCAATGTTGGTTATGATTTACAAGGTTAAAGTATGTTGGAGATATACGAGTTGATTAAGAATTCTATCAAAAGGAACAACTGAATGAGAATCAAAGTGTTGTAATTAGGACTGTTTGTATTTCTATATACTTAAAAGGACATTTTCACATTTGGGTAAATTGATAAATTAAAAAAAAAAATGTTTCAGATCTGCTATTTTTTTTGTAGTTATGATATTTGCGAGGAAACTGTAATACTGAACATTTACCATGCTCTAAAATATCCATTATATGCATCTCTCGAAGATTTATTAACTACAAAATTATAAAACGTTGCAACGCGAAACAATTGAATAATTTGGAGAGTTCTGTTGTTGTTGTTATATTTTGAGACACTTCAAGGATTGCCAGGGCCCTCGTTTGGCCGTTTTTGGGGCCGAAATTCGCATTTGGGGCCGAAATTCGGCCCCATTCCCCTCTTTAAATAGTATCTTTTTTTCCGCTATTTCAGCAAAAAAATCCCCCTTCAATTTTTTTTTTTTTAACTTTTATACCTATGTTGCCAGCTGGTATCGTGCTATCAACCTTTGATTAAATGTATATTTATGTAAATTAAATTAAAATATAGCAATTTTAAGGTTGAATGGTTGGTGAAAAGATCTTCTAAAATTCCCCTTTTCGCCCAAAACAACGCGAAATTCCCCTCTCGAAGGGCCCCAGCCCCAATCCCCCAAAGTGTAGCAAGGGCCCTGATTGCTTATATAAAGTATAAAATATATCGCTCATTGTATGAGCACAGATGGCCGAGTGGTCTAAGCATTAGACTTTTACTCAAGGCATAAGTGGTTCTAGTCCAGTTGAGGGTTACTTTTTTTCTTTCTTTAATTTTATTCTTGTTTTTTACTGGAGCTTTTTTCGATCCGATGTTTACATTTATCAATATAAAGCCTTTTTTCCCTTCTTAAGCCCTTATAAAGCCCACTTCCCAATGAGAAAGACCCCTTACCTTAGGGGATTTCTTTAAAATAATGCAATTTTCCCCAAATGGTAAGCTTACTTTGAGAAATGTCTTCCCCTTTTGCAGTTCTGTCGATATTTTTCCCCCCAAAATGGAAGACCCTTTCCCCAAATCAAGAACAAAAGCCCTGAAAGCATTTAATGACAAACTTCAATACATGCCAAAATCTGTGAAAAGGTCCCTTTATATGCATGGGAAATGAACGCATGTACAAGCCTGAATTTTATAACATTATACATAGTGACTAAATGTCAAAAGCTTGTAACACTATTATTGCATTCATAAGTAAGTTGATTTTTTATAAAGTTAAAGCTTTCTTAAATTTTGATGATTTGACATTATCATTTTTGTTACCTTAGATCTCCATGGAAAGTGTCCTTGCCCATAGCTGTATAGAATTTCTTCTTCTGGCTGAATGTCTCGGATGGCGCAGAAATACAGTTTAGGTTGTCCAGCTTCTTCTAAAATTTTTACTTTGCAGTTTGGTTTTTTATACCCATCATTCACCAAACGCCCCAGTGAGCTATCTTCTTCTGTTGCATCAATCCTGTAATAAAGCACAATGAGTACATTCTCTGTGCCCTTTTATGAGTAGATAAACAATGTGTGCTGGGATTTTTAATTATATATATTTTTTAATGAGACTGTTCTGGAATAAAAACAAACTTATTAATAGAATGTGAATTTCACTATTTAAAGACTTTTGAAAAAATGATACATACCAGTACTTTCTCCCTTTAAAAGTGAATTCAAAAATGTAGGTATCGTCGCCTTATGGGTCCTCTTCTACCAATTTACCGTCATCTTGGAGGAATAGCTTTCCCTGTTCTATTTTAGTTCTCGTGTGGACACATCTGCCTAAAACAGTTCAAGGCATATTCTCACTCGCGCATTGGCTTCAATAAGTTTTAAAGCAGAATGATAGTTTTTCACAAGAGATGTGTTTGTCAGAAACACAATGCCCCATATTGCGCCGCTTTGAAGCCATAAATTTGACCTTTGACCTTGAAGGATGACCTTGACCTTTCATCACTCAAAATGTGCAGCTCCACGAGATACACATGCATGCCAAATATCAAGTTGCTATCTTCAATATTGCAAAAGTTATTGGAAAACTTTAACCAAGGTTAAAGTTTTGTGACACACACATACAATGACTGACACAATGACAGACAGAAAGGCCAAAAACAATATACCCCCGATCTTACAATCCGGGGGCATAAAAAGTAGAAGGGGTAAAAAAGGTTTTTTATTACTTAGACCATGGGTGGCAAAATCATGTTCAAGTTGGCTATTTTTGGTGTCAAGGCAACTGATTTTGTCCAATCAACTTGTATGTGGAACGCCCATATTGTTATTGCAGTGCACAGTGCTAGCTTCGCCAATCAACATTGAGCTTGAAATAAAAACGGGTCACACATGCACAGACACTGTAGTGACTGTACACTTTAAATACACAGTAAATATTGTGACGTTTCGTTGCAGTCGACTCCGAATCAACCATGAGACATATTTGCGCCCAGTCTACACTTTTCAAAAGCAAGAACAGTGTTGAAGACGTATGACGACGGAAATGTTTGTGCATTTCCCCTTAACAATCATAAACAATGCACTTNTGAAAGGTCCCTGTATATGCATGGGAAATGAACGCATGTACAAGCCTGACTTTTATACGTTATACATAGTGACTAAATGTCTAAAGCTTGTAACACTATTATTGCATTCATAAGTAAGTTGATTTTTTTATAAAGTTAAAGCTTTCTTGAATTGTGATAATTTGACATTATCATTTTTGTTACCTTAGATCTCCATGGACAGTGTCCTTGCCCATAGTTGTATAGAATTTCTTCTTCTGGCTGAATGTCTCGGATGGCGCAGAAATACAGTTTAGGTTGTCCAGCTTCTTCTTAAATATTTACTTTGTAGTTTGGTTTTTTATACCCATCATATACCAAACGCCCCAGTGAGCTATCTTCTTCTGTTACTTCAATCCTGTAATGAAGCACAATGAGTACATTCTCTGTGCCCTTTTATAAGTAGATAAACAATGTGTGCTGGGATTTTTAATTACATATATTTTTAATGAGACTGTTCTGGAATAAAAACAAACTTATTAATAGAATGTAAATTTCACTATTTAAAGACTTTTGAAAAAATATACATACCATTACTTTCTCCCTTTAAAAGTGAATTCAAAAATGTAGGTATCGTCGCCTTCTGGGTCCTCTTCTACCAATTTACCGTCATATTGGAGGAATAGCTTTCCCTGTTCTATTTTAGTTCTCGTGTGGACACATCTGCCTTAAACAGTTCAAGGCATATTCTCACTCGCGCATTGGCTTCAATAAGTTTTAAAGCAGAATGATAGTTTTTCACAAGAGATGTGTTTGTCAGAAACACAATGCCCCCTATTGCGCCGCTTTGAAGCAATAAATTTGACCTTTGACCTTGAAGGATGACCTTGACCTTTCATCACTCAAAATGTGCAGCTCCACGAGATACACATGCATGCCAAATATCAAGTTGCTATCTTCAATATTGCAAAAGTTATTGGAAAACTTTAACCAAGGTTAAAGTTTTGTGACACACACATACAATGACTGACACAATGACAGACAGAAAGGCCAAAAACAATATACCCCCGATCTTACAATCCGGGGGCATAAAAAGTAGAAGGGGTAAAAAAGGTTTTTTATTACTTAGACCATGGGTGGCAAAATCATGTTCAAGTTGGCTATTTTTGGTGTCAAGGCAACTGATTTTGTCCAATCAACTTGTATGTGGAACGCCCATATTGTTATTGCAGTGCACAGTGCTAGCTTCGCCAATCAACATTGAGCTTGAAATAAAAACGGGTCACACATGCACAGACACTGTAGTGACTGTACACTTTGAATACACAGTAAATATTGTGACGTTTCGTTGCAGTCGACTCCGAATCAACCATGAGACATATTTGCGCCCAGTCTACACTTTTCAAAAGCAAGAACAGTGTTGAAGACGTATGACGACGGAAATGTTTGTGCATTTCCCCCTAACAATCATAAACAATGCACATAAAGGTTATGCATATTTTTATGCATTTCTCAAATTTTACAAGATTAGCAAAACTGATGATGTTAACAAGAAAAATAAAGTTACCACGGCGTTTGACGAAAACTGTCATCATAATCTTCACACACCAGTAACTGTAAGGCCTACAAACTAGGAATTTTCATAACCCCGAACTGGATCATGGAAGCCTCAGGCGTCGGACGTGTTACTTATTTCACAGACTGAACACTGACGACAAAACTGTTGGAAAAACCCATCTTAAATACATACTGACATTGAGCACTTCATGAGCATGAGCTGTTTACTATGAACTTATGTTTAAATTCACAGCGCAAATATGCTCAGCTGGTAAAAAAGTATTTAAACATAATTATTTAAACATACCTTTTACGTCTGAAAACTTAATGAATAAGTCAGGATTACTCTGTTGCATGCCTGGAGTGACCCTTTTAGTGAGAGGCTGTTTCATCATTTCTGCAAAACAATAAATAACCATTACATATAAATATATACAGTAAACTGTGTACTGTGATTGGAAATTCTAGATAAAGAAATTTCATCGAGCAGGTGTACTGACTAGCCAACCCAGAGTAGAAAGCAGGGGTCAAAAAAGGTGTTGCCAGTTTTTCGCGACGTAAAAAACCTTTAAATGTCCGTATATCGGACCCTTGTAATAAAGTCAATGAAATTAATGTAAAACAGTTAATTGAATAATTGCTATTATCCTGTATTCCATTAATGTCTTTGACTATATTTTTACTTTTACAAGTATAGCAACATATACATTTCAAGATTAACTTTATAAGTCTTAATAAGCTTTATTTCTACACAAATAATAATATTTTTTAACATGGGTCATTATACTTCCGGTTGCCATTAAATGTTCTTTTAGCCACTAAATTGTCATGTTTTGCTAATTAAATGTTTGTCCATAATACAATTTATAACAAGCAAATTCGTTGAATTGATATCCCCCGCCAATATGCTTCTGGACACAAAAGTGTTATATTTGACACTCAAAAAAGCATTTTTTCAAGATACAATGGGCCATAACTCCCTTATTAACAGATGGTGTACAATGCCATTTGGCGTGCATCATCCTCTTATCCATATATATACTCATACCAAGTTTCAATGAAATCCGCCAGAGCACTTCCAAGATATTGCTCCGGACACAAAAGTGAGCATTTTTTCAAGATACAAAGGGCCATACCTCCGTTAGTAACAGATGGTGTACAATGCCATTTGGCGTGCATCATTCTCTTATCCATATATAAACTAATACCAAGTTTCAATGAAATCCGCCAAAGCACTCCCAAGATATTGCTCTGGACACAAAAGTGTGAATTTTTCAAGATACAAATCAGAGCTCCAGATAAGATTGTATTTTCGTAATTACGAATTATTATCAAGTCCGTTACGTATTTATTTTAAAATATTGTCGTACCATTAAGAATTACAAAATCAAGTTACGAATATTATATTTACATCGGTTCGTATCGATTTTTATTGAGTTCTTTTCGCGTATTATATAACACGGTCATCGGGTTTGTTTAACAAAGCGCATTTTTTTTCCAATACAAGCGGCGTGTACAGTCTATCTGTCAAAAAACAATGGCGGCGCCCAGAGAGAGTCCTAAAAAAATTGCAAAGCGTGCAAAAACACGCTGTTAACATATTGTACGCAAAGTGAGCCGAAGTTGAATGTTAAGAAAAACATTATAGAAAAGATCTTATACGATGTTGTATGTTCAGTTGCCGACACAGTCGGAAAAGCTACAAAAACGTGACACGACAGTCCAAACTTAAACAAAAAAAACATTGAACAATGGAAGGGACAATGCCCGTGGCTAATCGTTGAAAAGATTGAAGGGGAAACCCGTTTTAATTGTGAAATATGTAAAAATGTATCGAAGGCATGCAATCTAAGCACAGTTTTGGCATATGAAGGTATTTGAAAAATAAAATTGTATAATACTGAATAGACACTGTTGAACTCGTATAAATAAAGTTGCTAGTATGTTTATTTTGATTTTTTGCATGAAAATAACCATTATTATATTTTTTAGGTCATTTAGAAAAGTTAAGAATTATTTTCCAAAACTTAGTAGTAACGTTAAAAATACAATTTCAGAGTTAAGAATTCTTTTTGAAAATCTGGTAGTAACGTTAAGAATTTCACAAAACCTTATCTGGAGCTCTGTACAAAGGGCCATAACTCCGTTATTAACAGATGGTGTACAATGCCATTTGGCGTGCATCATCCTCTTATCCATATATATACTCATACCAAGTTGTAATGAAATTTGCCAAAGCACTTCCAAGATATGGCTTCGGACACAAGAGTGTCACTTTGAAACATTTGTCGCCACTTATGAAAATTTGTCGCAATTTGCAACAGTGGCAATTGGCAGCGAAACCCCTGGAAAGTCTACAAGAGCTATGACAGATTTATGTCAGACTTTAAAACCAGTGATTTTGTTTTTCACCCAATTGGGAACGGGTCCGGTACCCAAGGGTACCCAAGCCATTGGGTATTTTACGCGTCGTGAAATCACCAAATTGGGAAAAAAACGAGTCGCGAAATCTTACAATTGGGAAAAATCAAGTTGTGAATTGTACCAATTGAAGAATGGTATTTTAATGACTTTTGTCAGCTTTAAATGACACAGAAAAGCAACATAAACTTTTATTCACCAGAGTTCAACATTGGCCAAAAAACCAACTTGCCCTGCCAGGCAAGTACTTAGAAAATCTACTTGCCCTGAACGTAAAGCCACTTGCCCAAACACGAAAATATCACATTAACTGTAAACCTCATATTTTTAAATAAAGAGCAAAATGATACACCACAAAACCCTTTTTTTTGCATATTTAACAAAATGATTACAGCAATTTAAGTCTAATTAAAGTCTAAATTAAATGCACTTTGTTCTTTTTTGCATTTTCCAGGGCGGACAACTAGATTTTAAAATAACTTGCCCGGACCCAACTTTTATTTGCCAGGGGCAATAGGACAACAGTTACTGTTAATGTTGAGCCCTGTTCACATTCTTGCACAAACAACAACATGCTATCGGAAAACAGATGGTGTTGTAATAAGTTGCATTATTTTACCTTTTTAAATTGCCGAATACAAGATGTGCATTATTAATCCTGCTGATTCAATTATCTTTATTGTAAATTAAATCAACAATCAAGTATAAAGAAAACAACACAATAAACAACCCTCTTACTGCATTCAAGTGTACTTGAAAATGCTGACAGTGTTTTTTCATAAACAATAAAGTTCCATTTTTATTTCAGTATTTTAGTAAAACCTACTGTGTGTGTTGATTGCTTCATGCAGTGCTCCAGCTAGGCCTAGATGGAAAGGCCCTCCGCCATGCCCTTCCGAAGTCCTGCCCTGCCCTTCCGGGGCCCCGCCCTGCCCTTTTATTTCTAAAAAAATATTATTTTGTTTGCATTTTATAATTTATTAATCTCTGATTACATTTATTTTTATTTATTACTAATTGTAGAAATTTATTTACATGGTTTAATTATAATGAAAATTATATATACTAACAATTATTAACAAGAGCACCGCCTAGCGGGTGCAGACAGCTCATCTATTTTTCTGTTTAAAGGTGAAGGGACCTATTTCAATACTTCAATCAAAAAGGATGGTGGGGTGGGGGTGGAGAGGGTGTATAGTGTGGGGTGTGGTCATTTATTACATTATCTTCCGAAAATAAAAAATAAAAATGAAAAAAAATCTTTTTGTGGGGATTCTTGGGTGGGATGTCATGTAAGTGTTGTTTTGTCAAAGTATGAATCAAATCTGATCATAAATAAAGAAGTTATGACAATTAAAGCAAAATTTAATAATTTGACCTTGAGGGTCAAGGTCATTCAAAGGTCAAGGTCAAATTCAACTTGCCAGGTACAGTACCCTCATGATAGTATGAAAGTTTTTGAAGTTTGAAAGCAATAGCCTTGATACTTTAGAAGTAGAGGATCTAAACACAAAATTTAACCAAATATTAAAAGTTACTAAGTAAAAAATGGGCCATAATTCCGTCAAAATGCCAACCATAGTTATGCAACTTGTCCTGTACAGTCTCCTTATGATAGTTAGCGAGTTTTCCAAGTCTGAAAGCAATAGCTATGATACTTTAGGAATTAAGTGGACCAAAACACAAAACTTAACGAAATTAAAAAATTTCTAAGTATGAAGGGGTCATAATTCTGTCAAAATGCCAGACAGAGTTACATAACTTTGTCTGCACAGTCCCCTTATGATAGTAAGTAAGCAGGGCTTTTCACCCTTATATGAAAAAGACCCTGTTTCAAAAACTTTTAAAAACACGGCCTTCCCAAAATTAGCTGTTATCGCGCATGAAATTCCCAATTTGAAAGTCTAGGGCCTCTTTCCAATTTCCTGATGAAAAGCCCTGGTAAGTGTTGCAAGTATGAAAGCAATAGCTTTGATACTTTAGGAATGAAGTGGACCTAAAAACAAAACTTAACCAAATTTTTAATTTTCTAAGAATAAAAAGGGCACATAATTCTGTCAAAATACCAACCAGTTATCTTACTTTGCCTACCCACTCTGCTCATGATAGTTAGTAAGTGTACCAAGTTTGAATGCAATATCTTTGATACTTTATGAGAAAAGTGGACCTAAACATAAAACTTAACTGTGCGCCGACGCAGACGCTCAGGTGACAATAGCTCTTTTTTTTCAAAAAAATAGATGAGCTAATAATATAAAAATGTATATCCGGCAGGGAGCATTCCGGATACTACCGTGCGCTCGAAAGGGCCCTTTTTGACAAAATACTGTGAGCTTTAAAGTGCCCTTTTGACAAAATAGCCCCCCTGTCCTTTTCAAACCTTAGCTGGAGCACTGGCTCCATGCATGCATGTTCCGACTATCCATTTCCGGATAATCTTGTGTAATTACGATTTCTATTTTCAAACCTAAAATATGGCCAATATTGACGATGATTGTGTTAAAAGTATTGCATATTATCATATAAAACACAGACTTCCGCTATTTAAAGCACTTGCATATACACAGTGAATTGTGGGATAGGGGAATTCCCATTGAACATCTGTGAATCACGTGATGTATACATTTATATAACAAAACATTATTTAATGTAAGTATTTTTGAATTCGCATAATTAAACATATTATCCTATAAGCATTTCAAGGTTTTATTATTAATGTTACGTAAATAAAATTCTAGTCACAAATGAACATTGTTCGTGCAGGTTTTTTTTTACACAAGCACTGACCGGGCGAATATAGTTCTGGCTACCATAACTTTAAATGTCGCTTTTTATGATTTTTGACTGGCGCGACATTAAAGTTATGGACCAACCCCATTAGGAAAGTCAACCAGAAATTTCCGAAATGTTGACAGTTAACAAAGACCAGTCCAAAACAGCTTTTAAATGCAGTTATTGGCTCAAATCAACCACTTAATCGGAAATATCGACTTATTTCGCATTCAACTGATATATTCTTTCACACAATACTATCTTAAACACTTAAAATTTATCTTTTTCTGCTCTAACATATCGAGAAAATCAGCGAGCAACAGGCATTTTCAAAATGCGAATCTATTTATATTATTATTTCTATTTATAGTAAGCAGGGGTTTTTCAGCACTGTCTGCGCCTCCGGAAAACCGAGGCACTCCCAAAGCAAACGGACCCGATCCCAAACCGAAATTATAAAAAAAATCCCAATTTCCAAAAAAAAAATTTTTTTTTTTTTTTTTTAGAATGAAGTGTCTTATAACTTGTGTGACTAACCAGTGTTTGTTTTGGTCAAAAATATCTGCTATAATGTTTTGACTGTTCAGTTCTTATCTCATCGTCGGATACCCACGTTCGACCCATTCCGCTACTCTCCATTTATCGACCGTGGGACATTACGAACACTTTTCACCGTTTTAGGGTGTGTCAAATCCAGTAATTTCATTGGATCCCTCACGGTTTCATGAGGGATCCAATGATATTTTTTACCAATGATACAACTCGTACGATAGAGACTTCGGGTTTGTTGTCAAAATGGCGTCGTCCGTAGAAATGGAATTTCGTCGTGCTTATACTTTAAAATTAAGAATTTAAACGACTTTCAGAGAAAAGTATCTCTAGTCTCTTACATTGGCGCGATGTCTTTTTAAGCACTCGGACAGGTGGAGGGAAAAGCTTGGTGTATCAATTTATCAAAAGAAATCAGTGCACTGGCTGTTAAGTTGTTGTCGTTAATCCACTTTTGAAGTTTTGTCAATAATGAAAGAACAATGTGAATACCTGACTTCCCTCGGATTCATAGCTACGTTTATCGGACGAGATCCTAATGAAGAATCAGATATTTTATCATTGTCTGTCTTAGATCATAATGAATTATAACATGTATAGGGACAGACAATTGTT
>VMBQ01001220.1:0-63755 GCA_007657795.1 Dreissena rostriformis
TGACACAAAAAACTGTCCATATACAATATCCATTACATACTGTGATCATACTTTAACATACTAGACACAAGCATAGGTGAATACATATGAGTATGGGTAATGGGAAATGTTAACAGAAATAAATCTATTTATTAATGTACATAACTATTAGAACTTAATATTGATTATTTCAACTAGCCATGGTCTTTGGCAAACAATATAGTGCAACACAAAATAGATAAATTTACATTTTTGAACATGCTTTACACATGTTAATGTTTTATGTACATAGAAAGAGTCAAAACATTTCAAATAAAAAATATACTGTTGAATCTACTAAAACAAATGATACCTGAAGACTGCCTTGTATAATAGCCACTAAATAACGTATGCATCGACCAAAAATTTTATTTTTGGCTGACTTTTCACTGACTTTTCTGAAATTTCATTTTTCACTGACCATTTGTTAACATTCCCTGACTATTCACTGACCTTGAAAAAAAAATCAAATTTCCCTGACTTTTCAAGTTAAGTTGCAACCCTGTCAATGCGCCGCTTTGAAATAAAATTTCTATTTATCATTTGGCAGGTATAGAAATAATCTCCCTATAAAGCTTGTTACTTCCCATGGATTTTGTTTTTTGACCTTTGACCTTGAAGAATGACCTTGACCTTTCACCACTCAAAATGTGCAGCTCCATGAGATACACATGCATGCCAAATATCAAGTTGCTATCTTTAATATTGCAAAAGTTATTGCCAATGTAAAAGTTTTTGGACGGACACACAGACTGACAGACAGACAGACAGACTGACAGTTCAACTGCTATATGCCACCCTACCGGGGGCATAATTCTTTAATTCACTAAATGGTAGGTAAGAGTTATCGAATTTGGTCAGTGACCTCACACATTGACCCCAAACACATGCGTGAGGTTTCAATTGAAAATCTATAGAACAAACAGTAATAAAATAATTGCAAATTTACATTAACCAGAGCATAAGGATAATGCCATTGCCAATGCTGCCATTTGGGTGAGTAATGTAGCTCAGACTATTTGGTGAATAGTTGAGATAATTAAGGAACAAATGTAAACCTTCATTTTTTGTTTTAGTCAAAATAATGCTAAAATATGTAGAACAAGGCTTGTAACCATACAATGACATATGCCCCCTTTCTCCACATTTTTCAAAACCTAAACGCAAAATGTTTTTCCACATTTTTCGAAACCTAAACGCAAAACCTAAACGCAAAGTGTGACGGAATATCAGACGGACAGACAGACGGACAGTGCGGTCACTATATGCCCACATTCAGGGGCATAAAAATCTGGATACCAACATTATAGTGGCACACAACTGCTTTACTAAAACCACATAAGTCACATCAGTTTCACAATAATTATCCCATAAACCCATTAAGTGTCGTGTTAATTATCGTGAAACTTATATGCTTATTATATGGAAGTTCCATGCAACCATAAAACCTAAAGCTGGAACATTTGTGTCGCGTTCTGAGAAAACTGGACAAAATGCATGTGCGTAAAGTGTCGTCCCAGATTAGCCTGTGCAGTGTGCACAGGCTAATCCGGGACGACACTTTCCGCCTCAACTGGATTTTTGCTAAAAAGAGACATCATTTAAACGAAAAATCCCATAAAAGCAGAAATTGTTGTCCCTGATTAGCCTGTGCGGACTGCACAGGCTAATCTGGGATGACAATTTACGCACAAGCATTATGCCCAGTATTCTCGGAACATGACACATTTTTCATAAAAATAACCAGATGGACAGACAAGGATAAAACTATCATACACACCCCGAGCCTGCCAACAAAACCTGTCCAAGAACAGTTTTCATAAAGCTACTATCAGACAACATACATTCTACAATCCGCAAAATTCTCTGGATATTTTCTGCTTATGTATTTCATCGGTTTTAGATAAAATTTTCCTAAGTGACATGGTGAAAACAAAGTTATTAAATACACATAAAAACTAGAGTTTTTTCACCAGATTAACTAATACTCATTGCCACTGCTTTGTAAGCAAAGGCAAAAAACTTGAGAATGTATGGACCACCCGGGGATAAAAAAAGTGATATCTACCCTTCATGGTGATGACATTTTTAAGTTTGAATTTAATTGCTTCAGAAATGTGTGAGAAGTCCACAAACAGAAAACATTTGAGTCTTGTTCTGTGAAAACTGGGCTTAATGCTTGTGCGTAAAGGGTCATCCCAAATTAGCCTATGCATTGCGCACAGGCTAATAAGGGATGACATTTTTCGTTTGTATGGAATTTATCGTTTAATGGAAGTCTCTTCTAAACAAAAATCTAGGGTAGGCGTAAATTGTCCTCCCAGATTAGCCTGTGCAGACTGCACAGGCTAATCTGGGACGACTCTTTACGCACATGCATTAAGCCCAGTTTTCCCAGAACGCTGCTCATTTTATGGTAGTATATACACTGTACCTGAGGTTTGGTGTGCAGCTGAAGCATAGTGAGCTGTACATAGGACTGCATGATAGGCCCCCATCTGGCTGGGTCCTCATACATCGCGGCCTGTAGCAATCTTCATAAATTTATTGTGTTCAGTTAAATTAAAGATCTATCTAGCTACAGAAATGTGTGTGTGTATATGATCCATGCTCTGGGGAAAAAATGTCGCAGATAAGCCTGTGCTAATGGACAACACCTGGGCAACACTTTCCTATTTTATGCATTTTTGTTTAAAGGAAGTCCCTTCTTAGCATAAATCCAATTTAAGCGGAAAGTGTTGTCCCTGATTAATTTAGCCTGTGCTTACTGCACTAGGTTATCTGGGACGACACTTGACGCACATCCATTTAGACCGCTGGGACGACACTTGACGCACATCCATTAAGACCGCTGGGACGGAACTTGACGCACGTCCATTTAGACCGCTGTGACGACACTTGACGCACATCCATTTAGACCGCTGGGATGACACTTGACGCACATCCATTTAGACTGCTGGGACAACACTTGACGCACATCCATTTAGACCGCTGGGACGACACTTGACGCACATCCATTTAGACCGGTTTTCCCATAGCTCAGTTCATGTGTATTATATCCTTCAAATTGTTCTACTAGGGCCCGTATTCACCAACCCATTCTTAGAATTAAGTATAAAGTTAAGATTAAGAATCAAGAAATCTTACTTCAGAGTTTTGGTAGATGCAGGCTATCAAAGGTGCTAACATATATGTCATAAGCACTCTCTTCTGTAAGAAGAATGAAGTAATCAATTTGATGTGTTACATGTCAAGTTGGACTAAATAACAACAAGAGTGCAAAACTGTAACAAGATACGCCCGTTTGAAGGTTTTGGACAACTTGATAACTTTACCATTTGAGTGGCCAAATGATATATTTTTATGTCATAACTAACCATTGGAGAGACAAAGTGATATATTTTTGAAAATTAAGCAACAACTTCATAACTAACCATTTAACTGCATAACTAACCATACAACTTGACCTAGATATCATCTAGCCACAACTTATGACCAAATTTGGTGAAGATCGGATGAAAACTACTTCAATTAGAGAGCGGACACCATGCTAAATGCTTGAAATGCACTAAGTGACCCCGTGACCTAGTTTTCAAACCCGGCATAACCCATAGTTGAACTTGACCTAGATATCATCTATACACAACTTCTGACCAAATTTGGTGAAGATCGGATGAAAACTACTTCAATTAGAGAGCAGACACAATGCTAAATGCACTAAGTGACCTCGTGACCTAGTTTTTGACTGGGAATGGCCCATATTCGAACTTGACCTAGATATTGTTTAGATACAACTTCTGACCAAGTTTGGTGAAGATCGGATAAAAAGTATTTGAATGAGAGAGTGGACACTGCTGTGGACGCCGCCGCCGCACGCCTGCCGCCCACCCGCCCGCCAAGGGTGATCTTATAATACATCCCGTTTTAAAAAACGGGTGTATAAAAATTATTTAAAAAAAATTCAGTTTCAATATTATTTTAATGTCCCCCAGTCTATACTGGGGGACATATTGTTTTTGCCCTGTCTGTTTGTTTGTTGGTTTGTTGGTTTGCACAAACTTTAACACTGGCCATAACTTTTGCAATATTGAAGATAGCAACTTGATAGTTGGCAGGCATGTGTATCTCATGGAGCTGCACATTTTGAGTGGTGAAAGGTCAAGGTCAATGTCATCCTTCAAGGTCAAAGGTCAAATATATGGGTCAAAATCATTACTTTTGCAATATTGAAGATAGCAACTTGATATTTGGCATGCATGTGTATCTCATGGAGCTGCACATTTTAAGTGGTGAAAGGTCAAGGTCATCCTTCAAGGTCAAAGGTCAAATATATGGGTCAAAATCGCTCAAAAGGGGATGGTGTTTCACAAACACATACCTTCTTAAATTTAAGTCAAATAATTGGTCAGTGAATACTGGCATGCATTGACAATATTAAACTGACTTGAGATCTAGAAGTCAGGTCTAACGATGCAATATGTAACACAATTTGATGATTTAGAAAAAAACAACATACATGTATCATCTGTGTACCAATTTTCGCTGTCTGGTTAGCACAGTGGTTGGACCTACGCAATTCAGGTTCAATACTCGCTCCCAACGCAAGTGACTTTGGTTAATGGTCACCATAACCATACCTGACCGGTGGAGTTTCCTCCAGTTACTCCAGCCCACCCCTCCCCCCCAGCACAAAGCCATGCCAAAACTGAATATCTTTCAGCAAAATCTACATTGCAGCTATAATTGATTCATTCCAGCTTTTTATGCATCCATTAACCTAATTAGGTAGGATAGTTTGGACAACTTCGGGTCTCTGAAAATTATGGGGCTTTAGGTTTGGAAGAGCTTATAAACTTAAAAGCACACAAAGGATCACACATCCTAATAAATTAGCAAGTTAGCAACATCACCATAGCAACTACTGGAGCACCATTTGGCACCACTTACCAAAGCATTGTGTCCCTGCACATTCCGCCATTGATGTGTGGGCTCAACGCAAACCTTCACGTAGAAAAAGATCACATATATTAATATAGAAAAACACATAAAAGGGAGAAAACTTGTGAAACGAAAAAGGAGACAGTAAATCATTTGGGAGTCTATGTAAGAGAATGGATTTTTCATGCAGAAGATGTGTGCAAATATTGTTATTTAAATACATTAAATTTGATTAATAAAATAGTGCAAAACAAAACTGTATAGCAAAGCATTCTATACAACTTTGTCACTTTTATAAACATCAATACACCTGAAAAGTGTTGTTATTGCTTTCCCAATGTTTCCTTGAATAAGTTAACTTGATTAACTCTTACAGTGCTGGAACCGAATTTTAAAGGCCTTTGCAAACAGTTTGGATCCAGATGAGACGCCACAGAACGTGGCGTCTCATCAGGATCCAAACTGTTTGCTACTCTGATAGTGGTCTTTGAAAAAAAGTGAAGAAAATGCTAATTTTAGAAATTCAGCAGACGACATTTTAGCAGATGACAAATTTCCCAGCATGCAAAGGGTTAACTTGATTAAGGAATGTGATAACATGACGGGTCAGTACCTCAACAAGGTTGGAGTACTGCTTGAAATACTCTAGAAACCGTGTTTTCCCACTTGCAATATTGCCTTCGACACATACCTGAAATTCAGAATACAATTGTATTAAATTGTATGTTATTACCAATCAAATGTCAAACAAACATAATTGCTAAAAATTGCATGCCTTTTCGACAAAGTCAAACTGTGTAAATTGCAATGATATGAAAAAGCAATTTTCTGGAATGGAATTAATAAATAAACTTAACAAACAAATTAATATTGATACATAAATTATGATTTTAAGCAAACGCCTTTATATTAAGTAAACTCAGGGGGGTTTTCTGCTATATTAAAAAGGCCGTGAAACGGACCCAATCCCAAAGCAAACGGACCCGATCCCAAACCCAAATTAAAAGAAAATCCCAATTAAAAAAAAAAGTGTCTTAAGATTTTTATATCTCAATTTAATTTCAGAAACATCTTACAAAGAATATAACTATAATTTATATGATTTTGTTCTCATTTGTTTTAACTTACTTATACTAGTGTACAAGTCTTGCTCAATTATAGAAGCCCATTTTAGTTCTGATGTGTCAATACTTGTTGATAAAAAAAATCCAATTTGACCAGACTCCTTTTCCCAAAGTGGCTGGAAAACCCCCTGAAACTGATCCCATGACTACTGCTACACACCACTAGAGCTTAGTGGCAACCCACACAAAATAGTATGCGCTTGCTCAAAGCACTCAACTATTTTATCAACCGCTGAAATAATATTTGGAAATTAACCAATAACAGACTTTGGACTGTTTTATACACAAAATGGAAGCATAAGTATGTTAAGTATAATCGATGCTTATAATGTAATATATGTTTATGATGACCACCTTAACCCTTTGCATGCTGGGAAATTTGTCGTCTGCTAAAATGTCGTCTGCTGAATTTCTAAAATTAGCATTTTCTTCAAATATTTTTCAAAGAATACTATCAGAGTAGCAAACAGTTTGTAACCTGATGAGACGCCACGTTATGTGGCGTCTCATCTGGATCCAAACTGTTTGCAAAATTCGGTTCCAGCGCTAAAAGGGTTAAACATTAAACTATTTCCGTGTAGCAAATATCTTCCTTGATCCCCCAGTAAAATTATTTGTAAATTTATTTAATCCATTTAAATCAATTAATGCTACGACATATAGATATGCATCAGTTTTGTTAATACCCTTGAGTTTTATGGCAAACATGATAGGAATAAATACCTACTGTAAAGTTACGCATAATCTTCAACGGTTGACAACGTTCACTTATGGACAGTAAGGATCTGGCTTTGCCTGAAATATAATTTAAAGCTATTTATACCGTACACTGAAAGATTTTGGTTCTAACATCAATTTGACAGCCTAGAAATCGGTTCTTAGTTATCTATCTATCTCATAGTACTGCCTCACGCCTTTCGCGAGTATTATGGATAGGGATTTCTTGTTATAAAAGACATCCCTATCGGTATGAAATAAGCCTCAAGTCGTTTTGAATTAGGGTTGAATGGTTAAGGGGGCAGGCTGTAATGCATTCATTTAAAGTTAAACACAGTGAGTTGTTTACACTATGACAAGGGATAAAATGGAAAGAGTGAATCTAAACCATATTCAACTAAAAAATTAAAATGTATCAAAAGTGTGTAACTATAAAATGGGAATATCAATATTCACTGAATAATTCAATATTGTCAAAATCACCACATTTCTCGATTTACTTTCATTAAGCACTACCATAATAACTCTGAGATTTTGGACACTTAAAAATATTTTTTTTTTTTCATGTGCGAAAATTAAGAAACAAAAAATATTTTACAAATACAGGTGTCGGAAAAATTTAGAGACACAAAACAGTTAATTGTTTATGTTAGAAAATGTAGAGACAATATTAAAATATTGCATTGACGATCGTATACGGATATGCAACGTAAAGCGTCAATTGTTTAAACAAATAATAACACGTGCTTATAAAATACCACGCCGTATAATAAAAATTACTTTTTTATATGTTCAACTTTAATCTGTTGGGGGAAACCGGTATACCTAGTTAGTTACCCAATAACGCAAATGTATTGGTCCATTGCCTTTACTTGCTTAAGGCATATGTCTGCCAGGTTTTATGATCTTAATCCGGTTGTGAAAACGCATTATCAAAGTGTAGTTTTTCTTGAATTATTTGAGTGTTTATGAGTACATAGTACGTACAGCTCAAAAGCTGGGAGTCGGATTAGTGTAACTAGATCAAAGTGTCCCCAGATAAGCACAACAGGGCAGAATTCTGGTTAAATGGCAATGTAAAATAAACTGTCCGAAAATTTAGAGTCACTAGATATAGACGAAAACCCGTATGTTCAAATTTAGAGTCAGAACAATAATTATTTTTGCTAAAAAAGGGGATTTCCGAAAAATTAGAGTATCCGAAAACTTAGAGTAAATTTCGGTAAGTCGTCTGACTTTGTATAAATTATCGCGCAAAGCTAATAATTGCTCATACACTGTCAGAGTACAAACTATATAGCAACAGAACCTCAACTCACCAGATCTTAATCTTCTACCCAAAATGCTGATTGTGCGTTTAAAATTCATCCATGCTTTGTTTACATTCATGTACTAACAGGCGTGGGATTTACCTTACTATTTTTAGATTGTTTAATAATTGCTAACCAATGAAAATCATCATACGATACGCAATAGCTATTTTAGATTCGTCATCCCAATTTGTGAACCTTGGAATTCCGGAAGTGATATTAATGTACATTGGACCAATATGTACAGGACGCTTATATCGCGTTTGAAGGCCCCTCTGCAAAGAACTGTTTTATTACGAATGGCATCGACCAGTTCTATTAAAGGGAAACTTAGTGGGAAAGTTGCCATTGTGACAGCGTCAACCGAAGGGTAGGGCATTTTTAAAAACACATTCGTACCGTATCTTATTCGTACCCCTCAACTAAATTGCCTTTAAAATACTTAGTCACTTAGTGTAGAATTTGTATGGTGGCATATTTCTGCAATCAACAAATCCACTTTGTTATGAAGTATCTAAATTGAAATCCATGGACAGATTAATCACAGAAGCTTGCAGCTGTAAAGGAAGGAAAATACCTTGGAGTGACAATCTCGGACAACACGTCTTGGAAATCTTATGCAGGCGCAGTAACCCGGAAGGCAAGCAACACCCTAGGCTTCCTTAGGTGCAACCTGTCCAGCTGCCCACCTAGCTTCAAAGCAGGCACATACACCACTTAAGTGCGACCAATATTGGAGTACGCTGCATGGGACCCTCACACACAGACATGCATTGACCAGCTTGAAGCTGTGCAGAGACGTACTGATCGTAACGTGAAAGAGAACTACAGAACAACAAGCAGCAGCTCACAGATGATAGTCCCTCCAAGAGAGACAATAAACTGCTAAGTTCACTATAATGAACCTAATCATTAACAATCTGTTTGACACTCCATCGGACCCCTACCTCCTCACTTCTATATCATCCACAAAAGGCAGCATCCCATACTTCAGGACAGACTACCTTAGACACTCCCTCTTCCCGTCAGCAACAAGATTGTGGAATCAACTGCCAAACCACCTTGTTACCGCCCCAGCCTTGAAGCTTTCAAGAAAGGGATGGCACCAAAATGATCCATCATTTGACTTTTGTACATAGTTTTAAAATCTTCTTTTAAATGCGCCACACCATGACTCTTCAACAGTTTCTTGTTAGACAATCACCCAGAGAGGGATAGTGTACAATACATGAAGGAGAAGAAGATATTTTCATCTTACTATCTACGTAAAAGGAAAAAATCTAGAACTACTGCAAAGTACATATTCACTTACAGCAACAGGATATGATGCATTGCCTTTAAGTCAATTTATATGTGTTGAAAAAAGAATAATTTGCTTGTACCTTTTCATATAATTATATTTAAAATTTATCGATAGTAATTTAGATAATTTTACTTATTATTGGAAAATAAATCATGATATCTGGTTACTGACTAGACCTGTTTTTTTTGTGCAATGTAAGATAATATAAAATGTATCCATTTGCTTAAAAGTTATTGAAGCCTAGAGAAGTAATTAATCCCCTGATAAATAAAGTACAGAAATAAAGCAATTTTGCATAGTCAATTACCACTATGTCCTGTGATAGCTAATAAATTTGATATTTCTCATTTAGCATAGGTCTAGCCATTGCTCGAAGACTGGGACAGGACGGCGCTAGAGTGGTAGTCAGTAGCCGCAAGAAAGAAAATGTGGAGAAAGCAGTGAAAGAATTGAAAGCTGAGAATCTTGATGTGGAAGGAATGGTGTGTCATGTTGCTAAGGCAGAGGACAGAGCTTCACTGATCAAACAGGTGAGAGGCAAGTTGAAGCAGGGCTCTACAGCAACTCTTTAAGTAGTTGTGCAGTTGGAATGGTGTCCTAAAATCTCACATTGCAAGACCAATGTTACTAGTGACAATCAGACAATCCCATTCGACTTGTCCCATCAGACTAGAACATCATTTTTATGCCCCCGAAGGTGGGCGTATAGTGATCGCACTGTCCGTCTGTATGTCCGTCTGTCTGAAATTCCGTCACACTTTGCGTTTAGGTTTTGCGTTAAGGTTTCGAAAAATGTGGATTTCTTTTTTTGCAATATTGATCATAGCAACTTGATATTTGGCATGCATGTGTATCTCATGGAGCTGCACATTTTGAGTGGTGAAAGGTCAAGGTCATCCTTCAAGGTCAAAGGTAAAAAAAAATTAAAGCGGCGCAGCAGGGGGCATTGTGTTTCTGACAAACACATCTCTTGTTTAGCTTGTACAATATTTGTTTGTCCGTGCGTCTGAATACTGGTAATGTTGATCCCAGATGAAGCAATAAGGGTAATTTTGTGTTGACCGCATCCCATTTTAAAATAAATTGTAATCAACATGTTCCCAGACTTTTAACATTCAGAATATATAGGGAGGCAGATGTGAACAGAAAATCACCTGCACAGATTTTCATTAAAAAGTTTGAAAACATTGAAACCATAATGCAACATCAATGCTGTAATTTGTTACATGCTGTAAATGAAAATCAATAATCGGATTTCACAATCAAATCAGCGAGACTTTCAGTTGCCACAATAGCTGTCAAAGTTTGTATTATTGTTTAATGATCTGTTCCATTCCTAAGAGATTTAAAGTTCTTTGCCCAAGAAAAAAAATTGGCAAGTGTGTGGAAAGAAAAAAAAAGGACCTGAGCATCTTGAGTCACTACGAGATTCTTACCATTAATAAAGCGAACATTTATTCAGTGGCAATAGTTGGTCACTACTTAAGTACTATTTTAAGTACTATCTTAAGTATTCAAAATACAATGTTCAGCAATTTCTTATTATTTGTCTTGGACAAATTCTTATGTCAGCTAAAGTTGATTGAACAGTTTAAAATAATTCCTTAAATAGTTTAAGAGATTTTTTATGCAAACTTCATATATAAAAATATAATTTAGTTTTGAATGATTAAGCAAAATACAATTTTACAAAGTACTGTATATAAATAAACAGTTTATGTTTTATGTTTGTTCTAAATTAATATTTACCCATTTATGCCTAACGTCTAGAAAAAAGGCCTTGACAAACAGCGTAGACACAGATGAGACGCCGCATGATGCGGTGTCTCATCAGGGTCTGCGCTGTTTGCTTAATTAAAGGAATTTTTGTAAGAAATATTCTAAATATAGAAATAAATATACTAGACATCCCTAATTTTGGAAATAAATTATCCAATTTAGAAGGATGGGAGAGTCCTCTCTGCATAAATGGGTAAATCATTGTAGACTGATGTAATTTATGAACTGTGGGACTTGTTCATGTACAAACTAATATACCATACAACTTATAATTTGTCTACATTTCACTTTTCAGACATTGACCAAATTTGGTGGCATAGACATACTGGTTTCAAATGCGGCTGCCAATCCAACATTCGGGCCAATTCTTGATGTAAGTAGATATTGGGTAATATGTGTCGTGTTCTAAGAAAACTGGGCAAAATGCATGTGCAAAAAGTGTCATCCCAGATTAGCCTGTGCAGTCCGCACAGGCTAATCTGGGACGACACTTTCAGTCTAAATTGGATTTTTGCTGAGGAGAGACTTCATTTAAATAAAAAATGTCATAAAAGCAGAAAGTGTCGTCCCTGATTAGCCTGTGCGGACTGCACAGGCTAATCTTGGACGACAATTTTCGCACAAGCATTTTGCCCAGTTTTCTCAGAACGCTACTCAATTGTTTTTTACAGGCTTGCTACATTTCTTATTCAATCAATATTCTTTCAACAAATGTGTTTCAAATTATCATAAATCTACAAAATAAACTTTGCTTTCTTAATTTCGTCCTAGATTTACTGGTTCTAAAAAAGTTTTTATCATGTGATCATACTTCATTTTCATTAACCCTTTGAGCGCTGGAACCGGATTTTGAAGGCCTTTGCAAACAGTTTGGATCCAGATGAGACGCCACAGAACGTGGCGTCTCATCAGGATCCAAACTGTTTGCTATTCTGATAAAAAAAAAAAATTAAACACTAGGAAATGCTAATTTTAGAAATTTAGCAGACAACATTTTAGCAGACGACAAATTTCCCAGCATGCAAAGGGTTAATAAAATAAGCTTTAGATGCAGAGATTTGTGATTGTTATGAAAACATGTAAGATCCTATATTTGATAGAATATCCTTTTCCTACCCTAATGTTTCCATGCATAAGACTGAATGTAATAAAAAAATTATTGTCAAAAAGAAACAAACTGTGGACATTAAAAAAAAAAAATCACAATAATATTTAAAATTAATAATATTTCAGACTTCAGAATCAGCCTGGGATAAAGTAAGTACATGTATTATAGTTCTATAACAACAAGACATAACTCTGCATTGGTCTGTAATTTTCATACAAAATTAAAAGATGTGCTATTTAGTAACTGTTCTACCTGAAACACATCACTTATGAAGATTATATATTATATATAACTTAAAATAACATTTAACATATATTAGAATTGTCACAAATATTCTCTATATTAAATGTTTATTCATTTTATAATAATTATACTTAACACATACCAAATGATTCATCTTACATATTTGTAATTGCATAAAAAATTAATTCAATTATCTACTTATTTTCTTCTTGGTATTATTTTATGCTTAACCTTATTATAAATATCACCTCTGTTTTGCTAAATGATGTTTGTCATGCAAATTTGTTACAGATATTCGAAACCAATGTCAAGGCAGCATTCTTTCTGTGTAAAGAAGTTGTTCCACACATTGAGGCTCGAGGGTATGTTAACCCTTTGCATGCTGGGATATTTGTCGTCTGCTAAAATGTTGTCTGCTAAATTTCTAAAATTAGCATTTTCTTCGATTTTTTTTCAAAGAATACTATCAGAATAGCAAACAGTTTGGATCCTGATGAGACGCCACGTTCTGTGGTGTCTCATCTGGATCCAAACTGTTTGCAAAGGCCTTCAAAATCCGGTTCCAGCGCTCAAAGGGTTATCAATCATTTACGACTACCAATATACATGTACTCATATACACCAGTCTCCGTTTGCTGTAAAATAACTTCAATTATAACACACACAAAATGCATAATTAATAGCCCACATAATAGAACAAATATCAGTTTTTACTTCTACAGAGAAATGGCTTTAGAAGTGAATAAGTTGACAAATATTTTATGCATGAACATTGTTTCAAGTTATAACATGATCTAACATTGGATATTAAAGCCCCATTAACACTCAAAATCAACGAATATTTCGTAAAATAAAGTTTACCCATAAACAATCAGTGTTCCTTAAAGCAATAGCCAAAATTTCAACACTAGATGTGGTCATGAATATGGGTTGAATATATTGTACCATAAAAAAATAAAAAGAGAAATTTTGTATCTTGACCTATGTTACAAGGCTATTGCTATAAGGAACACTGATCTTTATTTGTATGAAATATTTTATGATATATTGGTTGATTTTGAGTGTTAATCGGGCTTTAACATGAAAGTGTAATAACACAAAATGAAAAGTGCAATCTGTTACTGTATGAAACTTGTTAAAAATTATCACCATTATAATAGAACTGCTCAATGGTGCTTGTGTAAGTGAATACTATGGTTGTTAATACTTTTAATATACATTGTGTATGCATATTCATTATGTAATTTTTGTTAGATTCAGTTTTTCTCGCAAGACACATATTCATTTCAGTGGCGGCTCCATTGTGTTGGTGTCCTCATTTGCTGGATACACACCCATGGAGGTATGCTGTCTTGTAGCGTGATGGTAGAAACATGATCATATAAATGAGCCGAGCTCTGGGAAAAGGGAGTTAAATGCATGTGCTCAAAGTGTCATCCCAGACGACTCTTTCCGCCTAAACTTGATTTTGGCTAGGAAGAGACTTCTTTACAAGAAAAATACCATACAAGCGGAAAGTGTCACCCCTGATTAGCCTGTGCAGACTGCACAGGCTAATCTGGGACGACACTTAACGCACATGCATTAAACCCCCTTTTCACAGAGCGAGGCTCAAATGGTTTTTTCAAACCTGCGTCCTTTGGATTAAGAAGGAGAACTCCTTTTCCTCTCTGCCATCCAAACTGTTATATTGTGTAAAGCAATTTACCATTGATGTAAGGGATCAACAAGTTGTCACAAAATTTGACGAAAGAAACAAGAATACCCCATATTGATTAATCATTTACGCCATGTTATGTTTTATAATATTAGAAATTTCAATTCATGAAAATGTATTTCCTGAATTTTTTTAAATTTTTTTCATTAGTACTATTTCGCCATCCCTCATGTACAGAATTCTTTAAAACAAATAAGCCAGTGACAACAAATGATCCATAATTGTCATTTCATCAATCTGTGAACAAGTCCCTTAAAAACTAAAATTTTGGGCCCTATTCCGTAAGCAAGACTGTGTTGATTGGTCTTACAAATGCATTTAAAATTTTGTGGAAGGGATCAGCAAATCGTCAAAAATGACCAAAACAACAGAAACAATCTATATTTATAATCATTTAAGCTTTGTTATGCTTAATAATATGATTAAATTCATTTGATGATTGCTTGTAAAAAAAAATGTTTTTTCTGTATTTGTCTTTTTCCTTTGTTTTATTCGCCATCCCTGATGTATAATCCATAATGGCCATTTCATCAGTCTGTTAACAAGCCCCTTTAATACTATAAACACTTTGTAACCCATTACAGTTCCTGGGGCCGTATTCCGTAAGCAAGACTGCGTTGATTGGTCTTACAAAAGCCTTGGTACCCCAACTCTCTACAATAAACATACGTGTGAACTGTGTCGCCCCAGGGGTCATCCAGACCAAGTTTAGCGAACAGGTACGGGTCTGTGCAGTCAGTTGATGCTTAGTGTTGGTATTATTAAGAGTGAACACCTAGCAATTCAAGCTTTCTTGTTTATCGATGCTTTCCAAACTATTTCAAGCCAATTTAACATTTCGTATTATAGGACTGGTATGCTTGCGCTATTTTATGCTAAATGAAGAGTATGTAATGTTATGTGTAACCCTATCTGACATTGAGCCTTTATCCAGTCAAGTCCTGAAAGTAATGAGCTCTGTCTCGTTTCAATAGAATACCATCAATTATTGTATCAAATAACCCAGCATGGTATCCTAAGAGCTCATAGAATATACTATATAAAAGTTATATTCTAATGATAATTTTAAATCCATAGTTTTATAATCATTGTTTACATTAAACATCAAAACACTTAACATATTGTAATTTCTGGGTCTTGAGGTAATTGGCTTAAAGTGATGTAAGATGAAAATTGAGTTTATATTGGGACTGATTAAACGGACAACATTCCCATCACATACTTGGAATTAATATATCTTCGAAATGCATATATTGGTGTTTTAAATACAAATGAGCGGCGTTCTGAGAAAATGGGGTTAACTGCATGTGCGTAAAGTGTCGTCCCAGATAAGCCAGAGCGGACTCCACAGGCTAATCTGGGACGACACTTTACGCACATGCATTAAACCCCCATTTCTAAGAGCGAGGCTCAATTTATTTTATATTGTTTCTCAATTTTTAGTTGTGGAAGAATCCTGCTGTTAAAGACGTGGTGATGCAAATGATTCCCATGAAAAGGTAGTATAAGTGATCCCAGATTGTCATTCTGCATTTTCTTTTCAGAAGTGGAATACTTAAATAATGTTGTGGCAAATATAAAATGGGGACTGTACCATTTACTAAGTCAAGCCATAGTGTATGTGTATCCACTTTCGTTTCCGAACTATATTTCAAACAAAATTTTACGCACATGCATTAAAAATGTTTATGAATAGTATATCTGCGAACATAAATGATAAAACATCGTATTAAAATTAAAAAGATCTTCTCTGAACTTCATATGTACTGAGGAATTGATCGATCACATGTTTTCAACGTTTAGTGGATAACTATACTTATTTAACAAACACATTTTTTTATGTTGTTTTAAATGTATTTTTTACCAGCTCTTTCACTTTCAAACTATGCATCATTTTGCTTAATTGCGTTTGTGTACCATGTATCGATCAACTTCTTTTTGACTATATTTGGTAACCACTAACATTGGCAGCTAATCATTAGCGAACATCCGTATTTTTCCATGTATAAGGTGCAGTTTTTAACCTTAAAGATTCAAATTAATAATTTAATTCGCGTTATACATTGATACAACGCTATCCTGGCTGCTAACTTGCAAAAAATTCATTACGTAATCGTAAATAATCATTGTACTTCCTGTTATATTGTGTTCTCATGATTGTTATGGAATTGTTCTGTTCTGTATCCCAGGATCGGTGAGTCCAGCGAGGTGTCCGGGCTTGTCTCGTTCCTGTGTTCTGATGACGCCAGTTACATCACCGGGGAAACCACGCTAGTTACCGGGGGAATCCCGGGGCGCCTGTAGAGGGAACTTTTGACATCATGAACACGAGGCCTTAACGTTTTTGCTTTGATATCACAATAATTACAACACTGTTTGCATTTTTACATAAACGCTGCATTCGGATTGGATAATCCACTCGAGTAACCCGTGTTTCATTTCTTGATAAATCAATTACATACGCATATTAACTCATAAATATTCCTTGTAGTTAAAACGTGCGCAGCTTTCATACACTTTACTATGTAATTTTAAGAATTGTATAGCATTTGTCCGCATTTCTTTTGAACTGTCTGAAAAATTACGCATAATTCATGCATAAACGTCGTCGGTGATTCAATGCTATTCAATTCTTAATTAAACTAGTACATTCTTATGCTTGTCAATGTGTTGTAGTTTTCATGATTGGAAAAAAACTAATGTAGATAATATTTCAACAATTAATGTAGACCTACAATAAAAAACATGACTGTAAGAAAGACAATAAAAACATCGACTGTAGTAAAGGTATTCCGGTTAAACCAATGCCTAAGTTAATCATATAAACATCAATTATCTATCATATGAATATTGTTCAATGCCTGTCAATGCTGTAAATTGGTTTAACAATAGTTATATATATATATATTATTGACAAGTGAACTTGAAGGAAACCCTACGGAAATTAATGTTTTTACTTTCTGTGATATTTTGTTTGTACCAATAAAACTGTTAAACAGAAAATAAATAAGACATATTTTCTTGTGTGTGTGTATTTTCCATTGTAAAACAACTTGGGTGACGTGAATTTCCCTTTTTTCGCTGAGTTTCAAACGGGCAAAATAAAGGGGAAAAAAATGCTATTTCATACTTAAATTATACTACAACCTGGTCGCACCGTTTGAATAAGAACCATAATAATGGCATAACCATCGTCCCATGCTCATTTTATACCAACTGTACCAAGCAGAGGGCGTAACTGGAATCACCGTGGATGTCTGTCCGTCTATCTCTCCATAGAAGAATTTCGCGGGCATTTTCAAGGTACGTTCTAAACTTTCGAACTTGCATGTTTTCAGGATATGAAGTTGTGCTTGTGCGATTGCTATCGTCGTTTGAAAAAAAAAAAAAAAAACGCTTAAATTATTGCTCCAATTTAACTTTAAATCTCTATAACACGATTTTTATATAACAAACTTGTCCGAAAGAGTAATAAGATACATGTACTGCTCAACGTTTAACATGCGAATTACGCGGATTGTTCCTTACTATAGGAAGTTGTACATTTTCATTTTAAACTACGTTAATAATTGTTTGTTTTTTCTAACTTGCAACACTTTCTATAACATGATTACTTCACCTTGCTACATAATGCGACATCACTTACTGTGACAAGTTCTACGCGTTCATGGTTGATCTGCCTGACAGCCGTGTCTTCTAATTGGGCCGCGTTCTGTGAAAAAGGGGTTTAATGCATTTGCGTAGTGTCCGCAAAGGCTAATCAGGGACGACACTTTCCGCATTTATTGTATTTTTCGTTTAACGGAAGGATTGTTTTGCTGAAAATCAAGTTAAGGCGGAAACAGTCGTCCCCGATTAGCCTGTGCGGACTTCCCAGGCTAATCTAGGACGACACTTTACGCACAGACATTAAACCCCCTTTTCAAAGAGCGGGGATCAATTGTTATTAAAAAAAGTACCCCACGGGCTTTGAGAGGCTTTCTTGGTGATACCATTTGCTCGTTACGTTAAAATAATTTATACATTTCTCTGAATAATTATTCTTTGAACGTAAGCATGATTTGATGCTCATTTTTGCGAACCCTAATAAACATACGTGGCGTGTTCTGAGAAAATTGGGCAAAATGCTTGTGCGTAAATTGTCATCCCAGATAAGCCTGTGCAGTCCACACAGGCTAATCAGGGACGACGATTTCCGCTTTTATGCAATTTTTCGTTTAAATGATGTCTCTTCTTCGCGAAAATCCAGTTTAGGCGGAAAGTGTTGTCCCGGATTAGCCTGTGCGGACTGCACAGGCTAATCTGGGATGACACTTTACGCACAAGCATTTTGCCCAGGTTTCTCAGAACACTCCACATATAAGCCTATCATTATTTATTATTTCTGTATAGGTGTTACATAAATAAGTTCCAATGTGTTCAGCCATTCCTATAGATTCAGTCACGTCCATATTTTGGAATTTAAGACATTATTCTGATAGAAAATGCATTAGATATCTGAAGTTAGAAAAGGCCAGCACATAGATGTAATTGTTTGTTGGTTTTTTGTTGTTCAAAATACTTAAATTTGATATTTTGTTGGTAAAAAATATATAAAATTTTGATAACACAGGAGCATGTTGTGTAAAAGTCAATTATAATAAAATTCACTACTAAGCAGTATGACTGTGTGTAAGAGTCTATTTGGAGATATTTTTTATTTATTTATGTTACAATTATTACAAAAGTTGTTTTCCAATCAAAAGGATTACAGACCGATATGAAAGGTATGACAAAAATCAGGGTTGCTTGGACGCCTTCCAAAAATTGGCCTGTTACCTACGAAATATCTGATTTTAAAATTATGTTAAATTTTGTTTTTGTAAAAACATATTTTATTAAGTTATAGGTGTCACTTGTGTCGAAATTTTGCTTATTCAGTGTAAAAAAGGCCATTCAACATTTTAGTGGCTGAATATACAGGAAAAGAAGCTATATTTACGACAGATAATACTGTTTTAATTTGTAACAAAAATGAGAATATAATTATTTTCAGACGACAAGAAATATTATAGATCTAACCGGTATTACAACCTTTAAACTCCATGGTTATTGTTTCCGCCGTTCTTGTTTGCTATTTTTGGCATGGATTTTAAGTTTTATTCAATAATATTTTGACGCTGATTCATTTCGGTATTAAGAAGAATATCGTTTCGATCATGACGTCATTATCGTAGGTCGTGCTTTTTGGCGCGAATAGTTACGTACGTTGACGTCAAATTATCCGTTTTCTTGCGTGATGTCATATCCGCATACACAAGTGATTCAAATCGATGAGCTGAAAAAGCAAAGCAAGCGATGTTGACATGATGATATAAAATGACGCACAGAAATAAAAAGGGAAAGTTTCAGGCAATACGTAAAGAAATAAGAAAAAACAGCGCAGCGGAAAAGCACGAAAATACGACAGACCAAAAAAAAACACAAAAAGAAGAAATTAAAGATGATTGTGGCAAACAACAACACTCCAAAAAACGGAATGTCGAAAAAGACAAGATTCAGAACTGCAATAGCCACAAGAAAAAAGGAACAGATGTCATTAAGGTAGATAGTGCCGAAAATATACCAACAAAAACCAAGAAAACAGACAAGAGTTCGCAAGTTTCAAAGAAATCGGACACATACATGTACACGAATCCTAACTTATTTACAACTACAAGTCCACGCGGAAAAATGATAGCAGATGTCTTATTACAAAGACTACCGAATGGGGCTGTAAGTTAACTTTGGTTGTTCACAATTGTTTACTCGTACGTTTCCAGTAACTATGTTTGTAATGATACAAGAAAATACTTTTATAACTGTGAAATACGTGATAAGCCAACTTTGGTTAAAGTCCTGTTATGTTGACCATTGTCTATCTTTTGCGTTCACAGATCGAGCTTCCGCATAAACTCTGCAGTGTAATAGGCGACGTGGACAAAATGAAGCCGTTCTTCGTACGCGACCCGAAGACGGGCAAGTCCCTGGTGGATCCGAACGCGCGCCGCGTCCAAGACGGAAGTACGGTACTGCAGCTGGCCATCAAGTCTCGGAACTCAGCCGCCGTAAAGCTGCTACTAGACAACGGCGCCGACTGCTCACTTGCCGACTACGTAAGAGCGTTTTTTTTCCGCACATATTAACTTTAATACGACGTTGCATGGAATAAGTGTCACAATTTCTTTCAGACGATTAAAGAAAGCGGTCCATGTCGCCATCATATTTGTAAGGTATACACATGTTATTGGTCTCAAATGTCTGTATTCGCGAGGGTCACAAAAACTAATCATACATTGCGTGTCAACAGTTGTAAGCGGTCACAAACTTCACAGAAATTTTAAAGAATCAAACCGCGAAGAATAAAAAATACTATCTTATATTTGAACCTCGTGAAGAATTATAGCATATTTTGTTTCAAAAATTATAAATATATATCCTTTGGAAAATTATGGTCTTGCTATTATATAGTTTCTACATGTTCGAACACCATCTCCTACGTATGGAAATTAATGTAAGTAATGAAGAAAACTTCATATAATAACAATGCTTTAGAAATAGAGACATTAAGGGGAAATGCAGAGTATGCTACACAAAAAATAAACGTTGTCTATTAACCCAACTTTTAAGGTTAAATACGCTTTGGGTCAAAACTTTTGGGGCATTCGGCACTTTGTGTGACAGCCCTTGTTTTTTTTTAAGATTGTTTAAGCATTTACATTTATCTGTATCATTAAAAAAAAATTGTGATTATTGCTAAACCGGCATTGTATACACTAACTTTTTAACAGAACCAATGTTAGAAAATAACTTAACCAATCACATATTTATATTTATGATATATGACGTAAAGCAATACGCATAGAAAAAAAAGCTATCAAATGTCCCTTATCCCATCTGCCGTTGTGTTGCGCTTTGGTAATTTGGAAACAATGGCACCGAGCTATGATGCTAAAGGAATCTAACGTAAAGGATGTATAGTTCATTGAATACGTCACCTTGTTGACCTTGCTATCGTTAAATTACAGGAATAAGATTCAAACTATCGGACACTTGACAAAAAAAAAGGAAAATGTCTATTTGCATAAACATGTCTGTTGACAAGGGACTGTCTAATTCTGTCACCAGTCCTTGAAATCGGACCGTGTCTGTTTATTTTAACTGTTTTTTTTAAAGGGTTGTTTGTTGTTGTTGTTGTTTTTTTTTTTATCATGATAACCATTTTAACTTGACTATGTCATTTTATTGTATGCTTTTCTGTAGTTTATAGGGAAAAATCAGTGATCTAAAATTGATAAATAATTGTTTCAAATAGTAAACAATATCAACGAACATTATTAATCTTTATCACCGTTACTTATTCCGACTGCCGAATTAATATTGTTTATGAAACGGAAAGTCAACGATTAAATATAGTGAATCGAAGTCATTATTTTGACATCATGAAACTATTATCATCGCAAAATTCCAGTTAAAACATTTTTTAAGTGTGAACATTCGGTAGAAAAACCTACAATAAAGGGAACACGTGTTGGTTTCGGTAGTTATTGATTTTAATTCACGAGTTACCAATGTCCTTTGCCACTGCCTGTGTCCACTGATGTGACCAAGTACTCATCTACCATTTCCTGCACCTATTGGTATGACCAAATTTCTGTACCACTATATGTGTCTATGTGACCAAGTCCCTCTGCCACTGCCTTCACCTAATGATATGGCGAAGTCCCTCTACCACTCACCGTCACTGATCAGGGATGTGTGTACCAAGATAAGAAAACATTGCCTAGGGGCTTATCTCCACTGGGGAGTAAATAAGCGCGAATCCCTTTGTTTAACAGGGACAATAAAACACGTCTGCTCTTTAGTATTGAGTGAAAGTGTACTGTGGGCCCTTTCGTGAGAGAAAAATTTGCAGAAGGCCCATTATTTAAAAAAAAATAATAACTCGACAGCCAGCTGGGGGGCCCGGGCCCCTGGGCCCACCCCTGCGTTCGGGCCTGCAATGCCTGTGATTAGTCCGTTTACCACTGCATGTGTTTATTGACCTAATCCCTGTACCAGTGCCTGTATCCATTGATATGACCAAGTCCATGTAACACTGCCTTCGTCTGTCGACGTGACAGGGTCCCTCTACCACTACCTGTGTATATTGCCGTGACCGAGTCCCTCCACCACTACATGTGTATTGAAGTGACCGGGTACCTCTACCACTATCTGTATCTATTGACATGACCGGGTCCCTCTCCCACTACCTGTGTCTATTGACCTGACCTGGTCCCTCCACCACTACATGTGTATTGAAGTGTCCGGGTACCTCTACCACTACCTGTGTCTATTTTCATGACCAGGTCCCTCTATCACTACCTGTGTCTATTGAAGTGACCTGGTCCCTCCACCACTACATGTGTCTTATGAAGTGACCGGGTCCCTCTACCACTACCTGTGTCTATTGACTGGACCGGGTCCCTCTACCAATTCCTGTGCCTATTGGCGTGACCGGGACCCTATACCACTGCCTGTGTCTATTGACATGACCGTGTCCCTCTACCACTACCTGTGTCTATTGACTGGACCGGGTCCCTCTACTACTACATGTGTATTGAAGTGACCGGGTCCCTCTACTACTGCCTGTGTCCATTAACATGACCGGGTCCCTCCACCATTACCTGTGTCTCTTGATATGACCTGGTCCCTCTACCACTACATGTGTTTTGAAGTGACCGGGTCCCTCTACTACTGCCTGTGTCTATTAACATGACCGGGTCCCTCCACCACTACCTGTGTCTCTTGATATGACCTGGTCCCTCTACCACTGCCTGTGTTTATTGACCTGACCGGGTCCCACTACCACTGCTTTTGTCTATTGACATAACCGGATCCCATTACCACTACCTGCATCTATTGATTTGACCGAGTCCCTCTACCACTACCTGTGTATATTGACGTGACCGGGTCCATTTACCACTACCTGTGTCTATTCACGTGGCCGGGTTCCTCTACCACTACCTGTGTTTATTCACGTGACCTGGTCATTCTACCACTGCCTGTGTCTATTGACGTAGCCGGGTCTCTCTACCTTCACCTGTGTCTTTCGATGTGACCGGGTCCCTCTACCACTACCTGTGTCTATTGACGTGACCGGGTCCCTCTACCATTACCGGTGTCTATTGACGTGACCGTGTCCCTCTACCATTACTTGTGTCTCTTGACGTGACCGGGTCCCTCTACCACTACCTGTATCTATTGACGTGACCGTGTCCCTCTACCACTACCTGTATCTATTGACATGGCCGGGACCCTTTACCACTACCTGTATCTATTGATGTGACCGGTTCCCTCTACCATTACATGTGTCTATTTACGAGACCGGGTCCCTCTACCATAACATGTGTCTATTTACGTGGCCGGGTCCCTCTACCACCACCTGTGTTTCTTGATGAGGCCGGGTCCCTCTACCCTGACATGTGTCTATTTACGTGGCCGGGTCCCTCTACCACTACCTGTTTCTATTCATGTGACCGGGTCCCTCTTCCACTACCTGTGTCTATTTACGTGACCGTGTCCCTCTACCACTACTCATATCTATTGATGTGACCGGGTCCCTCTACCACTACCTGTATCTATTGACGTGACCGCGTCCCTCTACCATTACCTGTGTCTATTGACGTGTCCGGGCCCCTCTACCACTACCTGTATCTATTGACGTGACCGTGTCCCTCCATTATTACCTGTACCTATTGACGTGGACGTGTCCCTCTACCATTACCTGTGTCTATGGGCGTGACCGGATCCCTCTACCATTACCTGTATCTATTGACGTGACCGTGTCCCTCTACCATTACCTGTGTCTATTGACGTGACCGGGTCCCTCTACCACTTCATGTGTCTATTGAAGTGACCGGGTCTTTCTACCACTACCTGTATCTATTGACGTGACCGTGTCCCTCTACAACAAACGGTGTTTATTGACGTGACCGGGTCCCTCTACCATTACCTGTGTCTATTGACGTGACCGGGTCCCTCTACCACTACCTGTGTCTATTGACGTGACCGGGTCCCTCTACCACTACCTGTGTCTATTGACGTGACCGGGTCCCTCTACCACTACCTGTGTCTATTGATGTGACCGGGTCCCTCTACCACTACCTCTGTCTATTGATGTGGCCGGGTCCTTCTACCATTACCTGTATCTATTGACGTGACCGTGTCTCTCTACCACTACCTGTGTCTCTTGAAATGGCCGGGTCCCTCAACCATTACCTGTGTCTATTTACGTGGCCGGGTCCCTCTACCATAGCCTGTGACTATTGACGTGACCGGGTCCCTCTACCACTATCTGTGGCTATTGATATGACCGGGTCCCTCTACCACATCCTGTGACTATTGGCGTGACCGGGTCCATCTACCACAGCCTGTGTATATTGACGTGACCGGGTCCTTCTACCACTGTCTGTGTATATTGACGTGGCCGGGTCCCTCTACCACAGGCTGTGTCTATTGACATGACCGGATCTCTCTACCACAGCCTGTGACTATTCGCGTGACCGGGTCCATCTGCAACAGCCTGTGTCTATTGACGTGACTGGGTCCCTCTACCACGGCTTGTGTCTATTTATATGACCGGGTCCCCCTACCACAGCCTGTATATATTGACGTGACCGGGTCCATCTATCACCACCTGTGTATATTGACTTGACCTGGTCCCTCTACCACAGTCGGTGTATATTGGCGTGACCGGGTCCCTCTACCACTACCTATGTCTATTGACGTAGCCGGGTCTCTCTACCTTAACTTGTGTCTTTCGATGTAACCGGGTCCCTCTACCACTACCTGTGTCTATTGACGTGACCGGGTCCCTCTACCATTACCTGCGTTTATTGACTTGACCGTGTCCCTCTACCACTACCTGTGTCTATTGACTTGACCATGTCCATCTACCACAACCCGTGACATGACCGAGTCTCTCTACCACTACCTGTGTCTATTGATCTGACAGAGTCCCTCCATATATTGCCTGTGTCTTGTCTAGATGGGCGACAACGCCGTCATGCTGGCCATCAAAGAGGGCGAGGCAACCGTTATCAACCAGCTTTGGCCGCACAGGGGCGCGCTTGACGTCAACCACGCCAACATCGTGAGTAGTTGCGGTTCTAACGTCACAGCCGTTTTTAGAACGCTTATTTAAAAAGATAATATATGATAAAAAAAAATCGCGGTAATATCATCACATCTTGTAAAACGAAACAACAGGTACTTACTAGAGCGCGTGTTATACTGACATTTTTCATATTCTTTCAAGACACTCATAGCGGTTTGCTCGACAAATATAAAAAAAAATATCGGTGTATAATTACCCAATTTACAAAGCGAATACAAGTTTTGAAAATAACGTCATTCTTTTACTGAAAGTGACCATCCAATGGATCTGTATCAAAACAACGTAGTTTTCATGTCGAATTTTGAGAATACAGAAAATATGCATTTGAATAATTTGGTTTAAAAATACGGCAGATACATTCCTGAAATTAATTAAGAATATATTCCGCTTTGTAACAAATATGTATAACAATGTTTACAAATATGAATAATACGGCTTCTTTTATCATGTGCTCATTTCCAGTTTGGCATCACTGCCCTTCATTTGGCAGCGGACCGGAAGTGGGAGGGGTGTGTCAATTTCCTCATACAAAATGGCGCCAACACTAACGCTACTTCCACGGTAAATAAACTAGCTTTTACGTGCATGTTTATGTTGATATTATCTATAAAAAAGGAAAAAACGGCAACAAATGAGGCATAACTCAGGTAAGTTAGACGTTACCTGTATGTCCGAAATCGCATAAACTGTAATGATATATCGAACGGTCATATTAATGTTATCTTTAAATCTCCATCACATCACCGCTGTTTTCACGTTTGTCGAGCCACATCGTTGCAGTCCATAACCGGACGTTTGTTTCCGGTTTTAGAGTGGAACTACGCCGCTGATGTTCGCGGCAAACAAGGGCGCCGTGAAGATTGTAGATCTGCTGCTGAAGGCTGGAGCAGACGTACTTCGAGTGGACAACGTGAGTAGCACAAACTACGTCATAAAAAGACTTCCGAGTNAATGCATGTGCGTAAAGTGTCGTCCCAGATTAGCCTATGCAGTGCGCACAGGCTAATCAGGGACGACACCTTCCTCCAAAACTGGATTTTCGTCAAGAAAAGTCTTCCTTTAAAAGAAAAATACAAAAAAAGCGGAAAGTGTCGTCCATGATAAGCCTGTGCGAACTGCACAGGCTTATATAGGACGACACTTTACGCACATGCATTAAACCCCTTTTCACAGATTGAGAGTCATATAATTATGCCTCTTTTGATGTTAGTCCAATTAGCCGAAGTATATTGGCCCTTTCAAAAACACACGTCCGTCTTTCTGCTTGTCTAAGGTAAATTTAGGTTTTTGATGAGGTCTTGAACGTTCATTGATTGGAATATGCAGACCTCTATAATTGTGTTTGACAGCACAATCAGGTCTATTTCTAAAATAAAAATTCACTTAAAACATCATAAGACAAAAACGTGTCGCATATAACTGCCGTCTCCCCATCTCAAATGTCAAGGTCACACTTAGAGATCAAAGATCGAATAAGGCCTATAACAGGTTCAACATTCCTGTCTCAGCAATAACTTTTCGATATATTGAATTTAAAAGAAATTGGCACAAATATACACTATCAAAAGTTGCGTGTTACTGCACTCTGACCTCACGTGTTCAATTTTTAACCTAATCTACTCAACATAACGCATGTTACAGTGTGTAAACCTACCATGAAATGAATTTTCGCGTTGAAATAACCGGAAATGAGTATTAAGTCTTTTGATGTAATCCAACTGTTTTTAGTGGGACAGATTCGGTGAACTACTGTTTAGCGTTCAAAACATATCATTAACTTCTCCCTACATTAAAGGTCAATGTCATACTTAGAGGTTAAAGGTCAAATTTGACCATAACACAGCTTGAACATTCCTGTCCCAGTCATAACTTTTCCATGTATTTAAGGATTTTAAAATAACTTGGCACAAATGTGATCAATTAAGAGACGACGTGTCCCGTGTAACACCTGTCTTGCTATATCAAATGTCAAGGTAACACGCATAGTTCAAATGTCAATTAGGCCATGAATCTGCTTGCCTTGACTGTAACGTTGTCATTTATAATATATTAAAATAATGTATCACTAATGACCACCATGAAGAGACGGCATTTCGTGTAGACAATCGGTCGGCCTACCTCAGAGATCAGGGTCAAACTTAAAGGTCACGGGTCAAATTTGGCAATAAAACCGATTGTTCGGGCTGTAACTTTGTCATGCATCGTGTAATTTTAACATGACTTACCACAAATGACTATCATTAGGGGACTGAGTGTCTCGTGTATCACCCGTCTCGTGACCTCACATGTCAATGTCACACTTAGAGGTCAAAAGTTAAATTTGGCCATAACCAGGTAGTGTTTTTTTACATAAGCGGAGTTTTGAGACAAAAGCGGAACGAAGGAGAATCAGATCAGTGCCGTATGCAATTGTGATACATCGACAATCTCCGGAATCCTCCGTAATCTGATTTAAGCAATAAATCGTATGCTGAACCCGAGTGTGCCGTATGTACACATTTCTTGTTAAAGTAAACCGATCGTAATTCACATCATCATTATAAATAATGAACTGTTTTTTAACTCATCACTTTAACTATTGACATGTTTAACTTAGTTTTGATTATAGTGGCAAGTGAATCGCCGGTTGACCCTTTGGGGTTCGCTTTCCCTAATCACCCGCGGGTCTGGCGAGCCGCGGGCGAGACGGCGCGTCGTCGATGATTTGTTTTCTCATTAATTTCATTATGACTGCACTCTTGTTATTAACAGCCAACGACATAGATAACGGAAAATGCACATTGATGGTGTCACGGAGAATAACGTAGCCGGAAGTTTGTTACAAAATAAAAGAAATATTACATAAGTAGTGTGTTATGGGAACGCACAGCATCCGTCGCATTGGTTGTTGTGTCAAGTAGCATCGCTCTTCAGTAATTGATAAGAAGAACGCGTATGAAGCTGCGTCAACCATTTGAATGACAATTGCTTACGACATATTACTCATCGCACACAGACAACGTATGCGTGTACAATATTTCGCCTTCAACTGCCCAAATATTATTTTATTTTATCGGTAATTCTATCGTTATAATTGTGAAAATTTGTGAATGTAATAATATATAATGTCATGGGTTAATTATTCTGTAAAACCATTCACGCACGCATGTGTACTGTTACTTGCAGCTGACAATGGACCTCCTGCAACGGAAACCCCCGCCTACCGACATCAACCACGTCCTTGTGAACAAGTTCTTGCCCCTGATGGAGGAGTGCACGCGCCTCCCTGGGTACCGCGACGCCTTTTACCGGAAGAACGTTGTCCGTTTCCTCAACGTCAACATGAGCCACAACATTCAGAGCCTCGAAGCCGCAACCCTCGCCTCGCACATCGTATTCTGCGTGATGTTCCGGTTCGACAAAGACGCCGTGGACCAAGGATTCGTCTACCAGTTCCTGGAATGCAAAGGCCCAGACAACGTGTTTAGTCTGATCACGAGGCTCAAAGCGGTCTTTAAGATAAGCCACAAGGAGACGATGCTGTTCTTCCTGCCTGTACTAGGTCTGAGCGAGGTTCCGGCAGGCCGGATATGGCTTGAAAGGAACAATTTATTGGTATCTGAGTATCTTGGATACTTTGAAAGGGACAGTTTAAAGGTGTATCTGGCCCCGCTCACTTGCCGCCATTGGTGCATGGAGGCTGACCGATTTCCGTTAGTCGACCGCACGTGGAAGCGTTTCTATGACATTGTGAACAGGTTCGCGGCCAAGCAGAGGCAAAAGAACATGCTTGAACTTTTGAGGGACGAGGAACTTGAGAAAACAAGAAAAGCAAAGAAAAAGGAGAAAGTGAAAAACGCGCCAAAGACGGAACCAAATTCGCAAAGAAACCACACGAATATTGACTACGAAACGATTTTCGGATATCCATTAGAAACCGACGAAGAAGAAAAGCGTAGTTTTCAACTTGATAATGATTACAAAATCATCTCAGACATGTTCTGTGGCGTGTCTCCGCCAACGTGCTCGAATGAAAATGCAGCAACTATTGACGCGGACCAGCACAACACGAATTCTAACGGCGTCCCTAGCACGTTCAAAGCAAGTGCACCGGTAGTGGTATCCAATGTTTCTGTACAACAAGATGAATGGACCACAGTACAGGGCAAGAAGATGACTAAGGACAAAATAGATGAGAAACAGACGAACAGAGTTGAAAGCCCTACAAAGCAACCTCGATTTCCAAAGAAAGACGCCACCCCGTCAAAGAAACTTAACCAACGCAAACCCCAAAATGCTAGACCCGCTGCCGTTGTCTTTACGCAAGACTGCAAACCGCTCTCAACTCCTGTTTCTGGCGTTCACAGGTGGGCCGACGTAGCCAAAGGTCTCGGGAAAACGAAATGCGAAGAGGTCACAAAGAAAACAAACGACGCTCTGCCAGCTAATTCAGAGACACATGGGACTTTTATGAATCAAGATTTTCCTTCGCTCGATGGGTATCCAGAACAGAAAGAGGATGTCTCAGCAACGAGAACTAGACCAACGAAGATGACGTTCGCGTTCCATGAACCGAACGATATCTGCAGTGTGGACCTTATGAGCCAGCCAGCGGCATCCCCGCTATCATTCGGCGATATGATCGAACAGGAACTTAATGAATGTGCCGCCGGCATGGTAGAATTCCCTCAACCTGCTAGCCCACCTGTTGATAACGCCAGCCCAAGATATAACCAGAAAATACAGGCGCCTGTGTCTCAGGATGACAGATACATCGGTGACGAAGTGATGTCCGTTGAATGTTTTATGTATGACCCAGAATACATTGAAACGCCAGACAGCGAACTGGCCCGGGATAGCACAAAGCTGACTGACAGCCCGGCGCTCAGATGCCACGGAGGGTCTCCAGACCAGACGATGGGAACTAAGTGGTTGGAAGAGCTAAGCATCACTGACGATGACCTTTCGTCTGACGATGACGCTTCCGAGATACTAGACGAGCTGGCACACGCTGTCACGAGAGAAATCGAAGAGGATGCTGAAAATGAGATAATAAAGATCATGGAAAGGAATCAACGAGAGTCATTCGATCAGTTTGAGAAGGTTGCTTTGGAAGAACGAGAGAGTGCGGCCTTCATTAGTTTACCGCCTTCTCCTAAAAACGTTCTATCTGCGAGAAATGCCATAGATGCATTGTTTGAAATACCGGGATACATTCCTCAGTCGTTTGAAAGCGATGAAGAAGATGACAAGATTAGTGTGTTTTCTGTATCGGCCTCTTCCACACCTGACCCAGACCGAACGATGTGGTCCAACAGTATAGGACCTAGCCCAGAAAATATACAAGTTGTCCAAAGCAAACCCAAATTAGGATCGTATATGCTTGAGTCGCTAAATAATGCATGTAAGTCGACCAAAACGTGTCTTGATAGTCGCACTGGAGATACAACATCACCAGGGCCAATAGCCCGACCTAAAGCACCCAGCGATGGTATGTCAGGAAAAGTAAAATGTCAGCCCCGAGAAGACACACACATAACATCGCCCCCAAAGTCCGCCTTTAAGGCACCGTTAAAAACCATTGGTCAGCAAATCCTTCAAAACGTTCAGCGATTGGATCAGGCCACAACCATGCAAATACCCGACGAAGTAGAGGTTCCAAGTGATTTGGGTGGTGTTCCATTAATTGAAGGCGATACAAAACGCAACGAAGATATCCCTAACGCATCGGAGCATTTCTTTCCAAGTTTTCACGAAACACCTAAACAAACTTCGAACATGTTTGATTCAGGTTATAGCCTCTTTCAAGAGCTTCATATGCACCGCAAGAATCTTCGTGAGTTCTATGAACAAAACAAACTTGACATAATGGAGAACCGAGGCGACAAGCGCAACCAATTTATATTCTATGCGCAACACATTGGGCTGAATCACGACGAAATAAAGCAATATTTGATGGATTGCATTTCTGACACACAAAGCCGAAATAGTAGTGTACCTCGTCAAAGTGATCTCCATGATTGTCCTCTACCATTTCCACGCCAGCAAACAAAGAATGGAATTCCTACACAAAACAATTATCCTAGCAATCAGTTTCCATCGGTACCTCAACCTGTTCATTATACATTCGGAAATCAGACAATAATCCGTCCAACTATTGCGTTCACACCGGCACCGACTCAAAATGTCCGAGCTCAGAATAACGCCACGCCAGAAAACACTGGCAACAATTGCAACAACGAGGATCAGCTACGTAATAACAGGCCTCAACCCATTCATCGCCCAACAGGTTTGGTTCGAGCTCAACTTCAATCCAAACAACCAGGTCTTTTGAATTCTATGGGTCAACGATCGAACCTCGATAGTCATCCGAATGCGGGAGGAAGTCAAACGATGCCTTCCGGTCAACCCCCGGTGTTTCATGAAAAGCGCGCAGGTCCAGTATCACAAGCCGAATCATATCAGCAATGGTCAGTTGACGAATCTCCTCATTTCCCAAAGTCAAATACTAGTATTCCAACAAACAGCATTGGCATGCCCGCTTGCACGGGTCAGAGTGACCATCAATACCAAGAAAAGGGGCATGTAAACCCGAGCACCTGGAAAAACTTGCCCGACGAGCAACCAAACGACCGGATGGAAAGACCGTTCTCGACTGTTGGAAGCTACAGCGCAATGCTTCAAGCCCAGAGGAACAGACAACCGTATTCAAATGCTCAGCCACCCAAAAGAGGTGGCGACGCTCCCACCACTGGCCAACAGCCAAATACGTACCAGGCACAGGATGTGACTCCTAAACATATCTTGCAGAAAGATCCGAATCAGAGACAGGTGCCTGCAGCCACCAGACATCCGTATATTTCTATGCAGCCTCCGCGCCAATTTCCCGCCAACAAAATACCGTCCCTGCAGACAAACGGCGCCCTCATTGAAACGTGCCAAGCTCTGTATGCGGCAAAGATCATCAGCGTGCGATGGAGGGACGAACTGGCGAGACAACGAGAACTGCCGGCCCAAATGTGCATGTTTGTCAATAACATCGTGATACCGGCTGCAGACAAAGATCGTGTCTACATAAGCTACCACAGGTACGTGCTGATGCGTGTGTGGTATGTTGACGAAAACTTTCTTCTGGAGCTATAAATGTTAAACTCGTTCGTAAGATGTAAAGATGTACTATGGAAGAGACAATCAAACACTTAAAATATTATATTCAGTAATGCCAGCAACTAAACTCTATATTTGAACCAATTTTAAATAAGAGCGTTGTGTCAATTAAAGGAATGCTTTTTTATATTCACGATGAATCTAAATGAAATCAGACTCATTATCAAAAACCTCGTGAAATAGTCGCTGTAATGTGATAAAATGCCGATGAAACTACTTATGTAAAATTGCTTGTTATTCACTAAACTAATAGATGACTGACAAAATTTATTATATCACTATGCATGTTCTTCACTAAATTCATAGATGACTGGCCAAACTCCTTATGCCAACATGCATGTTATTAACTAAGCTGATACATGACTGACGAAATTCGTTATGCCATAATGCATGCTATTTACATTGCTAATGGATGATTGACGAAACTCTTCATATCACTATGCAAGCATTTCACTACACTAATAGATGACTGACGAAACCCCTTATTGACTGACGGAACTCCTTATGTCACTATGCAAGCATTTCACTACACTAATGGATGACTGACGAAACCCCTTATTGACTGACGAAACTCCTTCTGTCACTATGCAAGCATTTCACTACACTAATGGATGACTTACGAAACCCCTTATTGACTGACGAAACTCCTTCAGTCACTATGCAAGCATTTCACTACACTAATGGATGACTGACGAAACCCCTTATTGACTGACGAAACTCCTTCTGTCACTATGCAAGCATTTCACTACACTAATGGATGACTGACGAAACCCCTTATTGACTGACGAAACTCCTTCTGTCACTATGCAAGCATTTCACTACACTAATGGATGACTGACGAAACCCCTTATTGACTGACGAAACTCCTTCTGTCACTATGCAAGCATTTCACTACACTAATGGATGACTGACGAAACCCCTTATTGACTGACGAAACTCCTTCTGTCACTATGCAAGCATTTCACTACACTAATGGATGACTGACGAAACCCCTTATTGACTGACGAAACTCCTTCTGTCACTATGCAAGCATTTCACTACACTAATGGATGACTGACGAAACCCCTTATTGACTGACGAAACTCCTTATGTCACTATGCAAGCAATTTACTACGCTTATAGCTGATAAATGACTGATGAAAGTCTGTTAAATGACTGACGAAACTTCTCATGCAACTATGCATGTTATTATTAAACTAATACATGACTGGCAAAACTCTGATAGATGACTGACGAAACTCCTTATTTTACAATGCGTGCTATTCTCTGAGCTGATAGATGACTGACGAAACTCCTCATGTCAATATGAATGCTATTCACTAAGCTGACTGGAAAAACTCCTTATGTCACTTTACATGTTATTCACTAAGCTGATATATGACTGACGAAACTCCTCATGTCAATATGCATGCTATTCTCTAAGCCGATTGATGACTGACGAAACTCTTTATATCACTATGCATGCTATCCATTACGCTTACTGGAAAAACACCTTATGTCACTATGCATGTTATTCGCTATGCTGATAAACGACTAACGAAACTCCTTTTGCCACTATGCATGCTAATATATCTCAAAACCGACAAATGACACGTGCACTACTCGCGGTATTGCAGCACGGGCCCTTCCATCCTGGGTCACCTTCGGGACGGCACGGAGGTGTCGGTGCGCCTGATGCAGCCCTCGGCCGCCCGCATCTCGCCCGACCTCGCCAACAAGCTCCTCAACATGGACGAGTCCGAACACTTCATCCTCAAGTACAAGGTAATATAGCTCTTAATTAGCCAACGTGTTACATACTTATATGGTACAGTGTCCATTCTAGGAATCAAAAATGATGGGGGAATTTTACTGATAATTCTTATATTCCAAAAATGTAGGACCTATGTCCTTCTTTGTCTATGTAAAATATTCTCCCTCCCATGCAAATTATGGGGGGGATCTTCAATAAAAGGGGGTGAATCCCCCATCCCTCGTCCTAGAATAGACACTTATGGTTGGAATTATATTATGGCAAGGGACTCGCCAGTGTCATGTGTTGTGCGGTGGAAGTCGTAAGTAATGTGCTTCAAACTAAATCGCTTTGTTAAACGCTATGCTTAGTATGTTACATAATATAAAGTAGACTTCAAAACTCGAGATATATCAAGAAATGTACATGAATGGATTCGTCTTTGCGACATCAACGCGCGTATTATTGACGATGTAATAAAAATTAATGTTATCATTCTGTATACAATATAGTAATGTGTAATTAAACTTTAAGCGGAAATGATAAATGTAGAAATTACGATGTCAACTGAAATGATGTACCGGGTAACCATAACGATGGAGGGCCAAGTAATGAAGTCATTGCGTAAATAATTCTAACTCCTTGCAGGATTTGTTCCAGTGGAAATGATAAATGTAAACATCGCGATATCTACTAAAGTTACTTTACCATTACAATGGGCCTAGTAATGAAAGCCTTGCGATAATAGTGTCGCGTTCTGAGAAATCTGGGCATACTGCTTGTGCGTAAATTGTCATCCCAGATTAGCCTGTCTAGTCGGCACAGGCTAATCAGGGACGACACTTTCCGCTTTTATGGATTTTTTCGTTTAAATGATGTCTCTTCTTTGCAAAAATCCAGTTTAGGCGGAAAGTGTCGTCCCTGATAAGTCTGTGCGGACTGCACAGGCTAATCTGGGATGACAATTTACGCACAAGCAGTTTGCCCAGTTTTCTCAGAACACGACTCATAATGCTACCTGCGTGCAGGATTTCGTCTACAACGATGGCATGCTGTACGTGGCTAGCGAGCTGCACGAGTACACGCTGACGGAGTTCCTCGTGCGCGACCGGAACGTGGACGACACGTGCAGACAGCGGATGTTGTTCCAACTTCTGCGAGGCATCAAGCGTCTGCACCAGGATCATCTGTGTGTGCACGGGGAGCTCAGGGTACGTATTCTTGGCGCACGGCGTTCAAAAAATTGTATTTTCACAAACTATAACAAATCGACGGTACTGAGAAGTTTTTAAGATATTTAAACTCTCGCGTAAAAAAACAGGCTTCGAGTGTAAATAAAACACTCGCCATAAAAAAATCAAGCACTTAAAGGGATTTGTTTACATATGTCCCTTTTTTTGAAGAAAAAAGGTCTTTAATGAATTTACTAACAAAGACCTGTAATATTTGGAATTGTTTTAAATTATTATTATGACAAAGAAAAAGATAAAATTAAAAACAGTGATTTACTTGGAGTTCGAGTCCTGGCTTGGCGAAGTGTCTCTAGAACAACTTCTATTTGATGCATTCATGTGATCAAATTATTAATTTTCACTTTTGTATTGTGAAATGACGCCTGTTTTACGTCATGACGGTATTATTCCCGCGAAATTCTCTTCTTTGAGATTTTTAACATGTCAACAAACAGAGGGTAAAGCATAATAATTATACTAAGAAGAAAATGTGGTGATTTCGATAGATTATCAATTCTTTTATAACTCGCTATCATATTTTCTCTGATTTCTCCGATCACTCGTGAATTTAAATCGATTTTCTACTGAAACCAACAAATAGCCTCTATGTCATACTTTTTTTTAAGTACAAACATTACTAAGATTTTATGAAAACGAGACCTATCGATATTTTAACTTTACTTATGAAAATGTATTAAACGGACAGCGCGCCGTGTGATTTTACGTATATTTCCAACATTATTTTTGCTGTTTTCAGCCGGATAACGTTCTGTTGGACGTGAATGGGACAGTAAAGTTGGCAGGGTACGGACTTGGTCGTAACAGAGAGGGACCCCCGGTCGCCTATAGCGAAGGTACGTATGCACAGGGTGCGGTTGGGTATAAACTGATGTACACTTCGCACGGTGCAGTTCGCAGTTGAGAATGGGAACTTCTTTTGCTGTGTTCAAGACGTGTTGTTGCTTTATAAAGCAGTGGTTGTCGTCAAATAAATAACGTTTGTTTGATGTTTATACTCTACTCGTAAAGAAGTGAACACATCTTTGCAATCGCGGAACATATAGTAGTAACTGACAAAATCACAGGAAGTAGTTCAGTAGTGTAAATATGTTAAAATAGTTGTTCGTGTATTAATATTAAAAAAGTTGGGTGAATATATACAGGATATTATTTGGTTTCAGTAAGTTATCGATTGTACACGAGTTGCGCAGCCACTATTGAACATATTTATTTATTATGATCACGAGTACTTCATAAATATTGTTTTGCAGACGACATGTGTTGGCTTCCACCGGAAGTTCTCGTGCATAAGAAGCAGGTCAACTTTAAGTCGGACATCTTTGTAAGTAAATCTTTGAAAGGTTTAATATTAAGATTATTAAACTGTTGTACCGCATTGCAATATTGTAGTTTGACCAGAACTGGATTGTTTTTGGAGAAATCGCTCTTTACGGAAACAAAATCGGTGAAATTTTGAATTAAGAAAACGCATCGTGATGATAACGCATTATTTGGCCAAAACATAGTCTCTACCCTTCGTAACATTACATTCATAGTACATGTATACATACAACAATATCCTAAGACGTCCCTGTAACTTAAATTGCGCCCATTTCAGGCTACGGGGATGTTGATCTATTATATCCTGCGGAACTGCCGCAACCCGTTCGGGAACAGTCCCGCGGAGATCCTACGTAACATCGAGGCGTCCTCGCCGCTGGTGGAGGCCGTGCCGGACGAGGCGGCAGACCTTCTCGCCACCATGCTTTCCATCAACAAAATCGAGCGGCCCAGCATCAACAACACGCTCGAGTGAGTGCGCGTCTAACTTGACATTGAATTGAGAGCGCTAATATAAGTTCTAGTAGTGTTTAAGGGTATGGTTCAGCGGTACGCTAGCGTGAGTGCGCATGTACATATCCATCGGTATGGGTTCCAATGTCATGAATTGTGTTGAGCAGTTTATGTACAGTGCCCCTATTCAGATTACTCCTTACGAGAACATACGTTTATTTCTTCAAGTCTGAGACAATTTAACGTGTATGCCATTCGAAACTTAATATAAAATATTGCTTAGATGTTTCGTATTTTTTTCTTATTTTGTTAACAGAAATAATTGTGATTAACATAAACAGCTTACCGTGAAAGCTTGTCTAAGGTAAAACTTAAGTAAAATTAAGATTCCGTGGTACTTAGGGCATTGGGTATACCAATCTCAGGTAGGCATGTTTTTAAAATGTGTATTCTCCAATTTGATCTATAGTCATACCATCATTTTTCAGTACGCTAATGTTGCATCATATCTGCTATAAAGTTTGATATTTGTTTACATGAGCCTCTATACCACTTGCAGCCACCCATGCTTCTGGGGCGAGGAGAAGAAGTTTCGCTTCATCAACATCGTGGGCTCTGACGTGGTATATGAGCTCAAGCACGGGTAGGTATCCCAGTCATACGGAGGCATTGAATGAAGATGTATTTATCCTGAGACTCGTTATGGGAAAACTGTGCTTAATACATGTGCGTAAAGTGTCGTCCCAGATTAGCCTGTACAGTCTGCACAGGCTTATGAGGGACGACACTTTCCGGTTAAATGTATTTTTTCGTTTAAAGGAAGTCTCTTCTAAACAAATAAACAAAAATTAAGTCTAGGCGGAAAGTGCCGTCCCTGATTGGCCTGTTCGGACTGCAAAGGCTAATCTGGGAAGACACTTTACGCACATGTACGAAGCCAAGTTGTCCGAGAACGAGGCTAATCCTAAATCAGGGTTGGAAACTAGTTTCTAACGCATTCGTTTTGTCAGTACTTCTTGTACCTGAAGAGAACATTTGAGTTTTCTCAGAACCTAGAGGCTCGCAACTAGTTAAGTCGCAATTTGCCTGTAGGTCAATTATTGTTTCATTCCAGGCTAAATGACAAGGGACATAAAGGAACGTTATTTGCCTTTATTCAAATCATTTTCATCCCGATATCAACATAAAATGCCTACAGTCATCTTTTAAAAATATCCTCAATGCACGCATTTGTTGAAAAGACTTTATCTACAGCCCGAGACAAAGACGATCACTGCTTTACAATGTTGTCGTCGTGTAACGTTGCTTTTTACGGCAACGTCACAACTCCGAACTACGTAGATGCAGATTTTTCCAGCGCTTATTATTCAATCAGCATTAAGGTTATCTTACACGTGATTAATGATTGTATTTATGTTCATAAATCAAATAAACATGTTTTACGTGACATGATTCATTCAGTTTATATAATGTTGTTTGCCCTCGAATGTTATAATGATAGATATGTTGCCGTTGAATGCACTTGCAGGTTAGACAAACGAGAGTCCATGATCGACATCCTGTGTTCGGCACAAACTACAACTAAGTTCGACAAGTGGGTAAGTGATCTGTAGAACACACTGGCACAACACCACCAAAGTGTTCAAGTGTGTAAGTGTTATGTAGAACATGGATGCACAACTCCAGCAAAACTGGACACGTGTGTAAGTGGTTTTTAAAACACACTGGCAAAACACCACCAAACTGATTAAGTTGGTAAGTGGTTTATAAAACACAGTGGACAAACAACACCATACTGGACAAGTGGCTAAGTGGTTTTTTAAACACACTGGAAAAACACCACCAAACTGGACAATTTGGTCAGTGTTTTATGAAACACAGTGGCAAAACACCGCCAAACTGGACACGTGTGTATGCGTTATATAGAACACGGTGGCAAAACACCAACACAGTGGTCAATTGTGTAAGTGGTTTATAACACACAATGGCAAACACCACCAAACTGAACAAGTGTTTAAGCTTTCTGTAGAACACACTGGCAAAATATCACCAAACTGGACAAGTGGGTAAGTGCTCTGTACAACACACTGGCAAACACCACCAAAGTGGTAAAGTGTGTAAGTGGTTTATAAAACACACTGGCAAAACAACACCAAACTGGACAAGTGTGTAGGTGGTTTATAAAAAAAACACTGTCAAAACACCACCAAACTGGACAAGTGTGGAAGCTTTCTGTAGAACACAGTGGCCAAACACCGCCAAACTGGACAAGTGGGTAAGTGATCTGTACAACTAACTGACAGAACAACAACAAACTGAACACATGGGTAAGTGATCTGTACAACACACTGACAGAACACCANACATAATGCTCAGTGCATGCATGTCTGTTAAAAATTTCTTATTACCACTTCTGCCCCTGAACAACGAGGCGCGTTGTAATGAAATTTCACAGGAATGATCCTCGAGTGACTTTCTTTCACATGTTTTACAACACTTTTCGGTACATTGCTTATGTAGGTCAATAGAGGAAACAATTTATACTGAAAAAGGAATACTGCAAACATCCTTTCTGAAACCACAAGGTTCAGGGTTTTAATAGTTGACGTGTAAACTCTTCTAGTGGTCCTTTACTAAATATGTTCAAGCCCTACCATAGGAGTAATAAATGGCCATGCACCAATCGGTCAAATGATTTCAAAAGACTTAAATAGCTTATTACAATCTTCCTCTCTAAAACGTCGTATGGTGGTCTTCTACCAAACTATTTTGAATCATGCCTCTTGGTTTAAACCTTGCCCAACCCCGATGATACATGTATCTTGTTTATCTTATATGTATTTGGTTTAAACTTTATACATTTTCAATAAAAACCGCAAGGCCAAGATATTTGTATTTTGGCATATATAACTCATCCGGTTCTCTACAAAGTTTGTTCGAGTCATGCTACTGGGGTCAACACTTGCACCGCCCTAGTGATTAATGGTTTCCATGGAAAACGTTTACAGTCCAACATATGTGCATCGGTCAGTCAAGGATAGTTGCCCATATGGCTGTTGTATGCAGGCGGCCGCTGTACTCAGGTGACCACTTTTTAGATGGTTTTTCAGATGATAGTATCATTCTTATTGTTTAACCCACTGATTTCCTCGTACATTTTTGGACGCTTTGAAATTTCATTCCAAATTTGTCTTATTATTTCATACGTACGCATAATTACAACTGCTCTTGCGTGCGTCCAACACTACTTACTTTACACATTCAGACAGTTTAACACTCGTTAACGCTCCTCTAATATTAGGAACTTGCGTTTACAACTAATTGATAATCCGTTATTTCGATTGCATGTAAAATTGACTTTGACGCTAGAAAGCTCGTGAACAGAATGATCTGAACATGTTGTTTTCAAATCCATTTATAGTTGTGTAATTGCAACCTCAATTTTGTCAGAACTTATTAGCTGTCATGTAATTAGCGATAAGTACTTAAAACATGTTACAAACTCTGACATAATATTATTTTAAAGATTTCCCAATTATTATCCCAGGAAAACAAACCATCTCAACTCCCTATTTTCTTGTTTTATCAAAGTGGGTCGCATATATCTTATGAAAGGCAGTTACTTCAATCAGATTCTTTAGCCGCAAAATAGACGCATGCCGTCGGTGGTAAGATGCAACAAGGCAGATTGATTTGAGTGTTTACTTTTCGCTCCTTGAAATGACTGCCTCATGACCGCACAACACAGGTGCAAATTGGTTTTTGTTGTTAAATATACTGGCTGTTGGCCGACATATCCTGGTGACCGTTTAACTCAGGTGTAAGTCAGTTGAAAAGCATGGCCATCAGGGTGTGCGAGTTTCGTTTTGTGGCTATAGTGAAATATTGTGAACGCATTTTATGTCCAATCTAAATTCAATTTGCGCAGACATTTTATTCGCATGATATATCGGCCAAGTTCATTGTTTTTTTAAACATCACACAATTTGCTCGTACTATTCAGTACTATTCAGTTCCCCAAAGTATCAGATAAACGACCTAAGGTCTATGGCCCACTTATATTTCATTTTAAAGGTGCATACAGTTTTATCTTAATAAAACAATATTTTAAGGAATTTATATCAGAATATATGTTGCTGAATTTTGATTTCAGATCTCCATCGACGTTTAATTGAACATTACAATGACACCTCTAGCAATGTGCCACTTTTAGCTTTGGATCAGAGTCTTGATAAACGTATTACAGAAATATACGCAACACCTAAAATACATCGAGTCGACGTGAAGAAAGATGGTTCACGCAAGAAAGAGGAATCAATACTTTCTTACAAAGAAATGTTTTATAGAAATGATAATTCAAATAGACGCATCTACGTACAAGGCAATCCCGGCAGCGGAAAGTCGACGTTTGCAGCTAAGTTAGTTCATGATTGGTGCCACGAAAATCAACCTGTATCGACTTCTTCCACTAAAATAACAGCGTTTTGTGATTTTTTAACAATTACAAAATTCAAATTCCTATTTTTTATCTCATTGAGGGATGCGCGGGGACAGAAGGATATAACTCAGATGATTAAATTCCAGCTTATTGATCGCATTTATTCCGAAAAAGATGTTGACCGTGTGTCCGAACTTGTTTACAAAATAATGGAAACTGAAGTATGTCTCATAGTTCGAGATGGCCTAGACGAATGGGTGGCTCCTGATGGCTGTAACCTAGCAGAGCCTTCAATGACAGGATTACAGAAGAGCAAATGCACGGTTCTTACAACAGCTCGCCCGTGGAAACTGGCTGATGAACGTATCAAGAATTCTCAAATCGACATTCTGTTAGAAATTGAGGGTATTGCCAATGCGGATAAGTTTTGTGAAAAAATACTCGCGTGCATAATTGACGAGGATAAGGATCTGGTCGAAACAGTGAAGGAATTCCAAACATTCGTTGAACTACGTGAGCTTGAATCTTTATCATCTTCACCGATGCTATACACGCTGGTAATTTGTACATGGGTAGACACGATGAAAGAGGAGGAACAGTTGAACAACTCTTCCTTGTGCGCATTATACACTAGTTTTCTTGAAAGTCTCTGTAAAAAAGCGAACAGTACAACTGGATATTTTAATGATTCAAACCCTTCTCCCGTAGAGTGCTTTTCTAGCACAGGCTTCATACAGCCAAACATTGAACACTTAGATGAGCTAGCTGCTGCAGCTTGTAAATTGCTGTTCTCCTTTGAAAGAGAAACATCTATTGTTTTTAGTGACATGACTTTGTCCAACTATATTTCCCGGGAGGAGTTCACAGTTTGCAAGGCATTTGCTCTCAAGGCTGGAATATTAACCAACAGAAAGGATAAAACTCGCACAGGTAGCTCGAACTCGTTTATTCACAAAACTATGCAGGAATTCCTCGCAGCATATTATATCGCACGAAATGCACGTGTCTTTGATGACATTATTGACGGATATCTGAAACACTACACAAATTCCTATCTCGATATATCACAAGTGTTCATATTCCTGTGTGGAATGAACATCGTTGCTGCCAATACAATGTCAGGTTTGATGAACGAATGTGATATTGTTCATTGCAAAGTTTCCTGCTTGGTTTGGCAGTGTGAGTTTCAGAAAATCATTTTGAATGGAATCAAGGAGGCAGCATCGAGCAAACAGGATGGCATATGCCCAAAACTCAGTCACTTTTACATTTCTAATGAAAACATAGGAGATTTACATCGCGTCTGGTCGGCAAACACCTCAAATGTCCAGTCATTGACTGTAGAAATCTATGAGGATGAATTACCAAGTCTGAGTTCACCTCCACGCGGCCAGCCGATAACTCATTTTGAGTGTAACCTGTCGTCATGCCACAAGCTGAAACAATTGCGTCTAAAAGGAAAAGACATATTGTTGAAAGGTAAGCTATATTATATATTTTATTAATATCATTAAATGTAGGTTGATAATCGCAGTATAGTAACACATGTATTGTTGTTTTTAACAACATTTTGCAACTGAATCGAAATGGAGTTCAGTCTGATATAAATGGTTTGAGGTAATTATTTGTAAACTGATATTTTATACGGCACAGACGGTTAATTGACATAGCACTAAATCTCAAGACCTCAATGCAATGGTATTATCTTCGTCCTTTAATTCTGAATGGCGATATAAATAATACATCAAAGTAAAGCCCAAATACTAAAACTTATATTTCAATGACCTGCGTGGGAGGAACATTTCACCGAAAAATACAGTTTTGATGTTAATAAATGCAGAACTTAAAAAACACGTCTTGTTTGGTTGTTAAAAATTATGTGATATGTATGATATAAATTTATCATATAATTGTTAATAAATCAATAATAGTTCATGTTAAACATATAGTATTGCTTAAATATAATTTTTTTGCAATAGATAAATAGAGCACATTTATCTGTGGTTGACATTAAAAAAATAAACAATTTTTTTAAGACGAAGATAAGTTCATTTTTGGCAAAAGAAAAGCAAAACTTGACCTATTGTGATACTGACGTTTAAGCTCACCTGGGCAGAACATTCTTATGGTGAACTTTGTGATATTCGTTTGTCCGTCTTTCGTCTCAGTTGTCTGTCATCAACCATTACCTTTTTAATGCTCTATGTACAATTGTTATTGTCAAATCTTGATGAGAACATTTTTCCAATTTATATCCGTTGGAGTTAGAAACTGGGTCTTATGGTATCAACATTAGGTCGTTAGGCTAAATGAAAAAAAAAACTTGTTAACACTTGTTTAAGTTACATGTAAATCTTCATGACACAGAACATTTGTTAAAACAAGTTCCCAAACGGTTCCGGTCCATTGAAAACAAATTGACGGTAAGAAAAGTGGAGAGTCGGAGCGGTGTCCCTTATCTAGCTATAGTGAAACCTTCTTCGAGTCACAATTTTGGTACAATCATCTGATTATTTGCTCATTACATTTGTTCTAATAGTATATCGACAAAGTTCGAAACCTCTTCCAGAGTATTTAAAAACATTGTCTGCAGGGGGCGGGTCAGTTCGTCTTATATGTATATAGGAAAATATTGTTAACACTGTAGAAGTCACAGTTTTGTTCAATCTTAATGAAACATGGTATTACCATTTGTTCTAATGATATCTCTAGCAAGCTTAAAAATAGTTCTGTTTCGGTTAACAACAGGATGGCCAGGAGACAGGGCAGTTTTTGTGAAACATCTTTGGATCAAATCATTTTTTAACTTGCAAGGAACATTTTGGTCCAAAATATGTTTGAAAACGGTTCTGGTCCGTTGACAAGCATGGCCGTAATGGGGGCGTACGTTTTATGTGGTTATAGTGAAACGTTGTTTAATTTATAGAGGTAACATTTTTGGCACAATCTTCATTAAACTTGATAGGAACATTAATTTTATTCTAACGATTTGTAAGCCGAGTTCGAAAATGGTTCTGGTCCATTTACATTGCGGCCCGGGGCGGGTTAGTTTCCGTTACATTGCTATAGTGAAACCTTGTTAAAGTCACATATTTTGCTCCAATCCTTAGGAATCCTGCTCAGAAAATCATTTTAATAATATCGCGGCTTTTCTTAAATGGTTCAAAAACATTGCAAAGGCTTCTCAGAACAGTTAATTTCCTTTGTCACGTGGTGGCTTAGGTCACTAGGTCAAATTAAAGATAAAGCTCGTGGACGATCTAAAGGTCACATTAAATTTCCATATCTTATTAAACTTGGTAAGAATTTGTGTACCATTAAAATCACTTCTGAGTAAAAAGGGGGTTACATGGGGTATTTTCAGGGTTTATGAAACTTAGTCACAACATTTTTCACAATTATATGTTGACCTATTATGAAACTGGATTAAGTGGGGTCAATATCTAGGCCATGAATTGATATTAAAGAGTAGTCATGTGAACATTATAGAGGCCACATACATTGCTTTTCGAAACATTTGTCAGAACACTTGTTCTATCTATATCTCGAAGAATTTCGAATCTTGGAAATGTGGAATCAAACACTAGGTCACTATGTCAAACTAAAGATAAAGCTTGGGGAAACCATGATGCCACATTTAGNTAAACTGGATTTTCGCTAAGAAGAGACTCCCTTTAAACGAAAAATAACATAAAAAGCGTAAAGTGTCGTCCCTGATTAGCCTGTGCGGACTGCACAGGCTAATCTGGGACGACACTTTACGCACATGCATAATGCCCAGTTTTCCCAGAACGCGACTCATCTGATTATGTATCATGGTCATTCCTTCTCCTCCGCCAGATGGACGTTATCGAGCCTCACCTGCTGCGGGACATGACGGTATACCGACAGTACAAGAACACCCTGCTCAATCTGGTGCTCTTTGTGCACAACTACTGCGCGCACACCGACAAACTGTAAGTTCATACGCAGATTAGTTTAGTTTAAACCTATTTCTTTAAGCTCGATTGTATTTACTAGTAGTACTTACTACTTATTTAAAACGCTCTCGAGTCCGTTTCCTGGGCCTAGAACCAGTACTTGGTGTCTTTGGGGGAGATCTAAAGAACGCTAACACAGTGAGGATCGAACCCGTGATCTCCCGGCCGCTAGGCGGACACCATGTGATTAATTAAGGTAACGATTACGTTGTTGTTGTTTTGTCTCAAGATGGTACCCGATCGACGTTACATGGTTTTAAATTAAGAGTTACAATATTTCATTATTTATCGTAGCGGACGACACGAATGATACTTAAATACGTCATTATACGTATTTCCATGCATTCCATGCAGTTGATATTTTTTCATGTAAATGTTTATCGCATGCTATACGTTCTTTTCCGTGTAATATAACCATTACGAAAATTGTATCTTAAACATGTGTAATATCTGTTTGAGCGTTTTTTTGCTGGCTACTTTGTTTTATTAACAAGAATCGTTACGTTATTTTGCTGAAATGGCGTTACAACATCAATTTTCAGGATTTACCACAACGTTTTCGTAAAGAAAAATCGAGAATTCCAACGCATGTGATACAAAAGATCTGACGTTCCATGCTATTTTAGACCTTAATTAATTAGGCTTGTCCAGGAAATTACGTTAGTTAATTCGCCAAAGTTTCACTTGCAAACAACATTCCTGAACTCGTTAAGTACATCTACACAACGTAGAATTCGTTTACTAACGTTACGTCATTTCATATAGACAACATCATTCCACCATAATACACGCAATTTCGGATTTTCGAAACTAAGTCGAATAAGAGGTGTCTCCCATTTTCATATCCATACATATCTTGCGCCTATTTATTTAATTATACTGTCAAAGACATGTGTGTCGGTATTAATACGTAAACGTCAAAACAATTACGATACAAATATTTATCTATGGATAGTTTTATGTAACAGTATTTACTGTAATTTTAAAATCAACTGAGTTTATAATACAATATTCTTATGACAGTCAGCGGATATGTTCCCAAGACGCTTAAAATTGTACCTGTTTAAGTTAAACATGCACAGGATAAAAATATTCGTTATCTTTGTATTACACTGGAAAGCAAGTGAAACAAGAAATATGTTTTAAAAAGATAAACGGCGTTGAAATAAATATAGAAATCTAAGTTTTTTGCCCAAAAATAATGTTTATTGGCAAAAGTATCAGTAACCTTAAGGGCAACCGCAATTCAGATAATTGCGCTCTGACAAAAAGGGGTTAAATGCGTGTGCGTAAAGTGCCGTTCCAGATAAATCTGTGCAGTCCGATCAGGCTAATGGGACGTAATTTTTACAGTCTAAACTGGATTTGTGTCAAGAATTGTCTTAATTAAAAATAAAAATACGATATAAGCTGAAAGTGTCGTCCCTGATTTGCCTGTGCGGACTGCACAGGCTAATCTGGGTCGACACTGTATGCACATGCATTAAACCCCCTTTTCACAGAGCAAGGCTCAATTATTCTACATACATAGTAGGTTTATTAATATAATTTCACCATTTAATCGACACTATCGAAAGGAAGCCGGGAAGCAAGCTCGATAGCCATTTTTGACTTTTTGATCGACGTAGACCCCGTGAAGTGGAGCTTTTAAATCGCGCTTTAAGAAAAGGGGGTTTAATGCATGTGCGTAAAGTGTTGTCCCATATAAGCCTGTGCAGTCCGCACAGGCTAATCAGGGACGACACTTTCCGCTTTTATTGTATTTTTTGTTTGAAGGAAGACTCTACTTGACGAAAATCCAGTTAAGGCGGAAAGTGTCGTCCCTGATTAGCCTGTATAGACTACACAGGCTAATCTGAGACGACACTTTTCGTACATGCATTAAACTCCCTTTTCACAGAGCGAGACTCAAATTTAAAAAGCTCTTATGTAGGCTTAATAAAATAGGAGTTATTTTATGTAAATGATTACAACATTCTGTTCATGACACCAAATGACTAATAATGATCAAAGTCATCTTCAGTACTAGTACTGTTGTTGTTGTGTTATTGTGTTTTGTTTTTTTTTGTTGTCGAAAATGTATGAAAAACTATGTTATAACAACGTATGTGAATAATTATGCTAAATTAAACCACCATTTAAATCTCCGAAAAAAATTAATTCGTGTTTGATTTCGCCGGTTTCATACCGGGTATTCCATGACATTCCGGATTTTGTTTTACGTCAAATATTTCCCATTCAGATCTGAGAGGTCGCAGAGGGCAGTAGACGAGCCCTGCAGCTACTTCCTGTCGCGCTTCCCGTCGCTCTTTATGGCCGTCTACCGGGCGATCAAGCGTTCCGGGAAGCGACACAAGACCTGCTACGCGCCATTCTTCTAAACTGGAAGCCACGTGACCAAGACGCCACGTGTAACACGTGGTGGCGCTACTTCCGCATTTTAGCGCGTTAATACTATTACTTTATAAATTTGTATGCAAAGTGTACTGCGCTTCTAAATGATTATACATGTTTGCGTTGATTTGATTTTAATGTGCCGCTTGATGCATTTTTTACTGTGTGTCATTGTAATTTATTTGTATTATATGATCACGTGATAATAATGAAATTATGAGTGCGTGTAGTATTGCAGTTCTATAAACGCTTTTGCGAAATTAAGGATCGTATTGTAAGCTCTTCGATATAATCATGTTTTTAAATATCTGCTACATTTTTTATAAACTTTGGATAGATAAATAGTGTTATGTATATCTGTTTCAAAGTTAATTTACAACTATATTTGTTTATTCATATATTTGATGCTTTTATTATTTTTTATGTTGTGATATTTACGATATTTTAAGAATTTTACAATAAATATGTTACATTTTATCTTTTACGCATTTACAAGTTTATGAGATACTAATATATTTTACATTTCAGTGTAGCTACCGATATATATTGTCGTGTACATTTTATAACGTGCTTTTGTATTTATCTTATTTTAAAATGTTTGTGTTAATTACTGTGTGATTCAAGCTTGTCATATGTTTAAAACATGAATTTTGAATAAAATGTTCGTTGAAAACGCTTCTTTTACTTGAATTTATGCAAATACGATGTTATTTAGTAAAAAAAAAAAATATGGCCTCCATGTTCGAATGTATAAATAGTTTATGTCCAAATAAACTACACAGACTACAGTAGAAAAAGACGAGGATATATGGATCGATGTCAAAAGAAGGAAGGAAATTGGAAGTTTAACTATGATTGGGCATTCAGAATTGGATTGCATTACTAGCAAACCACCTCTAATGCTTATGCATTGATAATGTTAGTGCGTGTTGACTTATTCGACAGAACGTCTTCCGCGTTTTGGTTTTCAAGGGGGGGGGGGGTATCTGTTTTCGTCTGTTGGAGCCATCAGTTTTAGAAGCTTATCACATTTATAGTAGTTCGTACAGTGCAAAGCTTGTCCACTATTTGTTATATTTGTTTTCGACTGTAACAACTATAAATATGTCTCAATCTGAAAATAATGCGCGGTTATCATATTATGTTTTGGCCATCTTTTTATGTTCTATGACGTCAAAACCGGGAATTTATCAATAATACGTGCCAAATTTGCATTTTGTTTCGATAATAACATTTAAGGAGCGATAATGGAGCTGTTTCACGTATACAAATATAGTAGCATATGTATTAACGCACACAAATGTTACTATATACAGTAGCAGATGCATTTTTATTTAATGCTTTCCGGTGGTTTATAAAGAAATATCAGTGAATTGAAACTTATAATTTCACTGTTTCAAACAATGAAAATTATCGCCACTCGTGAAAATATTAATTTCTATGATCACTCGTGAATTAAAATCGACAATCCACCGAATCCAACAAATATCCTCTATATATTCATTAACACGTAAATGCAATTACTTAAAACAGCAATTCATGAGTTCATATTTTCCAATTTTATACTTTTTCATGTTCATATCGTCATTGCCTGATTGCGCATTTGCATGAATACATTAGGAAGGATATTGTAGAGATTAGGCCAAGAATCGACAGTTTTGTATTAAACAATTCAAAGAGACATAATAATAAAGAAAGCAGTTTAATTTGTCGAGCATGCGTTTCAAAATAACTTCAATTAACATATCGCCATGTAAAATCAGTCCATTAATACTTCTACATTTGCGCCACATAGCTAAGTAATAGAAAAATACGCCTAAAAACATAAACAAAAAAACATAAGTACTTTTACTCTATATGTAATTGAAACGAACTAAACATGGAGTAGATTATTTAAATAAAGCATGACTAATAAATGCAGATGTTAATATTACAGTCAATAAAATGTCTTCTTATTATATAACATTATCCGGCAGTTTTCGGGCGTTTAGGCTTACTAGCACTTCTAGAGCGTTTTTTCTTGTTCGCTCCCACTTTATCGATGTCAGTGATGGAAAATTTTCGTTGGGAGCTAAAGCTCTTTCCCGGAAAAACACTATTGCGACTGCGCGGTCGGGAGATACCAGACATTGCGGTCGTGGGACGTGGCTGGACCGGGTCAATGTTCAGCTTTTCAAACTCACGTAGAACATCTTTCGACAGAGTTGAGGGCGTCTTAGGGCGGAAATCTTTAGATTTTACAGAACTCTGTCCACGAGTAAAAGTCGCGTTGCTTAAACGCTGCGCTCCCAACACAAGATTGTTCGCATTTAACATTTTCGCGTTGTGTCTTTTCTGACAGGAAGAACACGCACGCGGAAATGGAGGCTTCGGAGTCACCGGCCGTTCCTCTTCGAGCCTAGGTTGACGCATGCGCTGCTCGTATTGTGTGTCCTTACAAGTGCCCGTGCAGTAACCTTGGCGACACATCTCGCACGTGTTTGGCTGAGCAAGCTTCTCTGGACAGTCACCGAAGCACGTGGCCTGCAGACAGCTCGAATCGCAGCGCTTGTCCTTGATGACCGGCTTGGCGCTGGCGGCCCGTTTTGTCGCCTGCCGTTTAAGCTGAGCAGCGCGTTTTTTCTCCCAGTCTATTGTATCTTGTTGCAATTTCTCAAACTCCACAAGCCGGTCCAGAATCCCTTCAAGATCCGGGTCGTGTTCTGTATTCACGTGCACGTGGTTTCGCCAGTTCCACTTTAATTTCGCCATCTGTTTCAAGTCTAAATCTTCCATATACTCCGGGAACGGGTTTGCGAACTCATAGGGCGGCAGATCAATGTTGGACATGTCAAAGTCGTACTGCTTCCATCCCCGCTTAGGCTCTGGTGTATAAAGGGCGTCTAGTTTCTCGGGCCGTAGACTCAAGTTCGGAATAGCAATGTTCTTATCTATGTCCGGCTCATATTCACTGTCGTCGTCGGAAGTAGCTATTTCGTGATCGGAACCACCCGAATCTATACCGGAAGTGGTACTGGTGTCGTCATTTTCAACAAGTTTCTTTGTTTCAGCGGCTAACTCATCGACGAACGGAGACTTGTCATCCGGGGATCTGTCGTTGTCGTAACCGGAAGAAGGTCGCTCGGATCTGCACATCAACTCCGATATGACCATAGGAGTCAGTGTATCGAATTTCCCTTGCCGGATATCAGATGTCGTCTCGCTTCGGCGGCCGCTGCTGGCGCTCTTGGGGCGCAGCGACGTGGCGGGCACAGATTTAGGACGTAGCAGCCGTGACGCCGGCGTTCCCGCGCGCACCGAGCATGACGTAGACGGTCTGAAACGATATGAAACACCGGTACGAATTTTGTTTCCGCACATCTTAAATATACTATATATAAAAAAAGAAAAATTAAAAATTATAATAAACATACTTTTGAAATATATTTAATAACAGTTTTACTAAACTTTTCACATAAATGCCAGCGGCAAAGTGTCAACATATCTGTATTGTCAAAGTATGTATATTTTTCAAACAGTTTCTGGACAATTGATACGATCAATGGCTAACTCATCGTGAACTATTTTCCATTAAATATTTACAGCAATCCAACATCAAGACTTAACACTAAACACATTATGTACATGCGTTCATTTACATTTTGTACCGAGATACTCCGAGCAAGCAACGTTCGCTCGATTCCGTGTCACATCGGCAATCGTATGTCTACCAATCTAATGTTGATAACAAGAAAGTGCTAAATGATCGTACGTTTTGTTCACTGCATTTCAATCCCAGTGGGGATAAAACATGATTACAAAATCGACTAGTTCTGCTGATTGATTGGTTTTAAAGCCAAATGAAACTAACTTTAGTTCATTGCAAAGGAAGTAAAGACGTTAACGCTCTTAGCTTTAGTGGTCATAGTACATTAGGATGCGGCTTAATGTTGTGACGTGCCATAAACCACGTAAAATATCAGTACGAAGGCCTGACAAATGTTTGTTTCATATTTGAGTCGCGCTCTGTAAAAATGTGGTTTAATGCATGTGCGTAAAGTGTCGTTCCAGATTAGCCTGTGCAGTCCGCACAGGCTTATCAGGGACAACACTTTCCGCCTAAACTGGACTTCGTCAAGAAGAGTCTTCCTTTTAAAGAAAAATACAATAAAAGCGGACAGTGTTGTCCCCGATAAGCCTGTGCGGACTGCACAGGCTAATCTGGGACGACACTTTACGCACATGCATTAAACCCCTTTTTCACAGAGCAAGGCTCATTTCAAGGTAGGTGGTAATGGTGGTTTCGGAGTTGGTGGTTGTGTTGGTGAAGGTGGTGGGTATGTTGTTGTTGTACGTGGTGGTGGTGTCGGTGTTTATGGTGGTGTTGTTAATATTTTATCAAATCAAACTCATGTATGTATATACATTACACATGCTTTATAAGTAAACTATATACATTCTAATAAAACCAGAATGAATTACGAACGTGTTTCACGGTAGTACGGGTAACCCGGTTACGTGAAACAAACTTATTTTTTGTTTAGCGCTTTGTAAAGGAACAGTTAACGACGTCGCTAGCTTAGATCTTTACGTGACAATTAACGCACGAATGGTAAATCAATGATCGAAGATCATTAAGAAATAGTATATTGATTTTATGAAATAACTTTTACAAATAATTATTGCAAATGTGTATTGTTATGTAAGCAATATATGTACTGAACGGAATGGTAATGAAAACATTCTTTAATTTTGTATCTCTAACTATATCTGTGGTAAAAATCTTGAATATTATACTGAGAGCGATGAACCGGCAAACCGAGCATGCGGGCGAATTGACATTATCATACGTACAGACACACATATAAATACGTATATACGAATTGTTATACGTACGTACGAATTGATAAACGTCTTAAGTGAGGACATGCGTTCTTACATGCGTACAACGTACTAACGAATTGACATTAGTTCAAACGAATTGACATACGTATGGACGAATGGATACACGCACGAATGAATGGATCTTTGCACAACGAATCGGCAAACGTACGAACGAATGTACAGTCAAACGAAGAAACGAATATACGTACGAAAGAATGCATATATGTACGAACGAATGGAGAAACGTACGATAGACAGGAAAATTAAATACAAAGTCGATAGAACTCGTACTATTTTTACAGCAACGGCTAGAATATTGAAATAACTTTCTGGAAACAAGAAATCCACACACACACACAAAAATGTTTACTTACTTTACGTAAATAATTCCCAAATTAAATAAAGTTCCAACCGAATTCCACTTGTTTTATCTCTTTAAATAGTATAAAATGTACTTTAATTTATTAATAAGACTGTTTACTACACAGATTTAAGCCTTTCTATATCCTCTTTGGCTGTAAAGCAATATTGATTTGTAGCTGGCTATCGAGATTTCTGTGAAACGTATCATGGAAACGAAACCATGGAAACGGCGCAGACATATCACGCATTATATATGCTTCCTAATATCTTAACAGAAACCGAGTCGGAATTAAACAGTAAATGATTTATGTAACAGAGTATAACCTAAGATATAAAACAAAATAACCAGAAAGCAATTGCCAACTGCAGAAACAAAAAGCGATCGTCGGTAAAAATAGAACAAGAGATTTAAATATCAGAAAATGTACGATTTACGCATATGCACACCAAAGAATATAATATGATAAAAAAAGTAGAGAAAAGAGAGTTTTTTAGATAATTTTTTTAATAATACATGTATACATTTATAGCAAACATTACCTTAACGCGCAAGTGCAACCGCGACAAGAACGAAATCTTACAGTCCAAATGTTCTCAATTACTACACAACAACATAATGTTAAATGTATTGTATTAATCACTTAAATTAATCTCGTTAAGTTAAAATATAGTTCCCAATGCACTCTAATGAACAACGAAGTTCGCTACTTTGCACGTTCTGCATCCACTGGCATCATTAGTACAGCACACCGCTGAACGGCAGATATTGGTCCTCGCGCGGAGAAAGAAAGCTACGTGATGCACGCGTCATTAGTGTTGGCATCAAAGACCACTGTGGCATTCATTACATAGCAGATAATGGACATTATCAAAGTGACGAAATAGTTTCTTTAACAGTGTTAAAATACGCTCAATGATTGATTTTTATAAATTGAAATTTCCTGTTTTATTAACTTTCAATAACGACATTCATATAATGCAAACACAGTATTAAAAACAATGTCACTTTATTTAAGCATAACGTGACATTAACTGGAAAAAGTGACAAGGAGTGAAATAGTAATTAATTTCCGGTGTATTCCCAAGTAACATCATTCTTGCAAGAAAATAACTACCAACCAAAAAACAGAAAGAAGGCAATCATTTTTTTTTAAATAAATAATTTAATTTGCCTCGGTTGGAATGGACTGATACAATACGACTTTTTAAACAAACAAATATGTCCTGGTAGATAAAGCGGACAATTTTTACTTTAATTTTCATTTCTTAAATTTCCTAATTGATAGTCTTTCTACGCTTTGGGCGATTGTACAATCACGGAAAAACATCACTAATCGTATCATGTTCATCAATTACATTTGATTCATTTAACGCAGACGACAAAAGTGTCACAGATCAATACCCGGTAATCTCTCTCAGTTCAAAGCAAAAGAATTGTGAAGCATTGAGGGACATATCCGGTCTAATATCAGACGACAATATTGCCTGACGCGTGGAAGCTATCTTCGACAATTGCATAGATTAGTATTAATCAATACACTGGCTAGAAAGTTAAACTATAAATTTACATGTATAGAAATTGAAAAATATGGTAAATCCGGCGCGTGAAAGCCGGGGCCGCAGGAAGCACGGGAGCCGCGGCTCCAATAATTCGGACTAATATAATAATATGATCATCGTTTCGTTCTGGGAAAAATGGGCTTAATGCGTGTGCGTAGAGTGTCATCCCAGATTAGCCTGTGCAGTCAACACAGGCTAATCATGGACGACCCTTTCTGCTTTTATTGACATTTTCGTTTAAAGGTGGTCTCTTCTAAACGAAAATCTATTGTGGGCGGATGTGTTGTCCCAGATTAGCCTGTGCGGACTTCAAACGCTAATCTTAGAAGACACTTTACGCAAATGCATTAAACTCAGTTTTCCCAGAACAAGACTGAAGTATGTGCGTACATCCTGGTCAATAAACCAGTACACGACGAGTCAGGTAGCTTTGCAGAATCGGTGGTTAATTGCTTTAAACCTTACCGAAACACGAGGGATAAACCACAGTTAAGCTCTGAACACATGATTTATGAAGACACAATGAAATATTTGTCCAATAAATATAATTTTGCTAAGAACAAGTTGTTAAACGTCCATGCCGAAATGCAGAACAAAATATATATAATTGGCCCAAACGTTCTCATCAAGTTTCGTGAAGTCTGGGCAATGCATATGACCTCTTAAGTGTTCACATGGTTTTAATAGACAATCCCAGAAATCGATACCTTCCCGTCTTACCCGCCCCTGAATACTCTCGCGCGCCTCCAAAACGGTACTGAAGAAATAAACATGGATCTATATATGTGTGTATAGGTCCCTACGCAAAACTAGGAAGCGAAACGGGTTTATCAAATATATTTAAGGGTTTAAGAGTTTATGTTATCGATCTGACAACCACATAATAGTTCGTGTTTTTTTTTAAATATAAATTACGTAATTAGTAGAAATAAGGTTCATCTGCATTCGTTTAAGAGTAATAAAACACAGCATGGACATGGACCTATTTGTGTAGGTCCCTGGCATGAATAAGGTCTTGATTGTCATTTAACATGTTATTTAAAGGTGACGCGTGATATCTTATCTTAATTTCGGTATCTACACATGTGCAGACATGTGGTGTCACGGGCAAACCCATAAACGCTTTTAATTCACACTTGGAACATCGCCGCCCATTTAGCGAATTCGTTCGCGCCTTTATCGCTGATGTTTTTTTCAAGAGATGTATGTTGCTGTCATTAATAATCCGTAATTAAAGAAAAATAAATCACTTATTTTGTTCGTGTTTTTGTTTTTCAATCGTAAATTTAGACCGTTTTACGAAAATTTAATAAAGACATACGTTTAGGAAATCTAGAGAACACAATTGAAACTATTTAAGTTTATTTAAGGCTCATTATTTTTCATGTTGAACATTTCAACCGTGAATTAAGATGTTATTAAGAAAATTTAATAATATTTCAGGCAACATGTAAAACGTTATTTAAATAATAATATAAGAAAGTTGTAGACAAAAGCTGATATGTCCTTTTCAATAAAAAAGTATGACATATCCTGACATCTTACACAGTTTTGCAAGCGAATAACTCCCATACTTGTTCATTTAAATCACAAAATTCATTTCCGGCTAGATATTTTTGTATTAGCTTGAGAGCGATTTTTGAANCAGAATCATGACATAATTGTTCATCAGGTTAACCTGAGGTTTCAGGTAGGGGTTTAGTATACAAACCTGATGTTTTGTTGGATCGAGGGAGTGGGAATTGGATTTAGAATGGAATTGGTTGGAATTTAAGAAATAGAACTTAGAAAATAGGAGATTAAACTTAGTATGTTTAAACATGATGTATATTTTTTAATGTTGGACTTTTGTCGGAAATGTTGGAAATAAAGTGTGTATACATTGTAAATAAACTGTAGTAGTAGAAACAAATGACTTATTTAATCTCTACTAGCTCGGCTAGTTGTACAAGTTTCATGGAAATTTGGCCAAATGGACTGGTGGCAGCACCCGAAAATAAGACCACAGGTTCTTGACCAAATTAAAATTTAGTTGAGATAATTTGTGCAAAGTTTAACTTTGATTGCTACCGTCGAAGTTCTAATTTTGCGACAGAACCATATTGGAACTCGCCGAGATATCATTGCGACAAATGTTCTTTCTAAGTTTCATGCATATTGAGCAATAAATGTGACCTCTAGAGTGTTCACAAGATAAATGTTCACGAAAAACGACGCACGACGAACGATATTCAAAAGGCGATGACAAGAGCCCGCTTGTGCACGTTGTGCTCAGGTAAGCTAAAAAGGCGAAAGACTTAGTAAAAAAAAAAATGGAATAACATTTTGACCCGAACAGCGCTTTATAGAAGAGAATCATTTCCGTTTCATTATTTTTAATTTGCCAACGTGATTCGATATTCAATACGTGCAATTGACAATTTAATTGTTCCGTTTCTTCAACATTTTTATCGGAATTTATATGCAGATAGATGCTGCTTATACTTGGTCAAACATTCTGTTCAAATGATCCTGTTTGATAACTGCACTTGTTGAATCATTGACTAAAGATTTGCGTTTGATTGCAGACAAGGTTAACGGTAAAGAATTGTCGTCGCTTTATGTTGCTGTGTACTTTAGCACTTTTAAAGAAACGTTCCTAAATTAGAAACGATCATTGAATGTCTATTCTGTGCAGTATGGTAAATTTTACTGTATATTGATAAAACTTTGAGAATAAGTGGAATTATGCTTCAGTTTGATCTATGCACGTTTTACCCAGAGTCCAGAGAATATTCAATTCATTTTATACTATACCAATGCGAAATCGTATCATACATATGTAAAGGTGGTAATGAATAGGTAATACACGTGAAATGAAGCCAGTATTAACCAATATCATTACATCGCGAGCATCGCTTTGGATTCAATGATACATTTTTGTGATAATACCTCATACTGGAAATATGAAACTCGTCAATTATGTTTATCGTCATATTAACATCAACATTACAAGATCCATACTTAAAACAACACCCGTACCTTTCAACATGCGCCGGCGTGACGGGGCGGCACCGGATGTAGTTGCTCTCGAGCTCCTGGTGGTTCAGCGGCGGCCACTGCTTCTGCTGGAAGGCGCGCAGGCTGGCCGCCAGTTGACTACGGTACACCTGGCTCGGGTTCTCTGTCGCCCGCTGGTACAGTTTCTGAAACGAGGCGGAAATGGGCACGTGTTTTAAATGAGTCACGCTATGTGAAAAGGGGGTTTAATGCATGTGCGAACAGTGTCATCCCAGATTAGCCTGTGCAGTCCGAACAGGCTAATCAGGGACGAAACTTCCCCCCTAGACTGGATTTTCGTTAAGAAGAGACTTCCTTAAAACAAAACAAAAATCATTAAAGCGTAAAGTATCGTTCCTGATTAGCCTGTGCGGACTGCACAGGCTAATCTGGGACGTCACTTTACGCACATGCATTTAGCCCCTTTTTCACAGAGCGAGACTCAAATATAACTGGTTCTCCGCACTTACATCGTCATTTTCTGCTGCGATAATGTACACAGATATTAGGGAAAATTATTACAAATATGTACAGTTAAATTAACCTGTTTTCAAATATTTATTTGGACCGTTAGATAGTTGTGCGTTATAAATGTTTGCCTGTACAACGATATGCCAAATTAGTAAGTGTCTAAAAGCATGCTACAATATAACAATCAACGTCACAAACTTAATATTAATAGTTAACTTAATTAACCCATTTATGCCTAGCGTCTAGAAAAAAGGCCCTGGCAAACAGCGTTGACCAAGATGAGGCGCCGCATGATGCGGCGTCTCATCAGGGTCTGCGCTGTTTGCTTACAGGAATTTCTGTAAGAAATATTCTAAATGTAGAAATAAATATACTAGACATCCCTAATTTTGGAAACAAATTGATCCAATTTAGAAGGATGGGAGAGTCCTCTAGGAATAAATGGGTTAAGTTTATTTGATTAGACAAATCCAGCATACAATTTAAATAGTTGTTTACAGAATAAGGAAATTAATACACAGCTCAATATTTGAATGACCATAAACAACCAGCACAATAACATTATCCTACAAATAATTATACATGTATACAAATCAAAGTTGTTAATTCGTGCGTGCCTGAGGAAGAATAACACTCAGAAAGCGGCAGCATGAGACTAAAGCGAGATAATATGGTTCACTTTACTGCAGTTAGTTGTTGATTGTACAGTTATCTCCCTTTGTTAGTAGTTCGATGTTATCCACGATAATTCTCACTTTGTTTGCAAAAAGTAACTATGATGTGCCCTGTACAATTGTGTATAATTTGTTTGTTGCCAATGCAAGTATTCGTCCATTGAACCTATTTGCAATATGATAAAATTGCTGCTAATAAATGCACAACATCCTCCGACCCGATTAAAAAAAAACAACAACAGAACAAACAAAAACAAAATGTTATACATCGAATGAACACTAAATAAATCGAGGTTTATACATGAATTATGTGAGGATCAAAGTTTTACAAATGTTTGTTAAGGCATAGGTATTTTGACAAACGTCATGCGAAAATCGCTCTTACGCTATATGCGGTCAGCGCAGCTCCAAAACAGCTTGCGCAAACGAGTCATGTTCTTGGAAAACTGGGCAAAATGCATGTGCGTAAAGTGTCGCCCCGGATTAGCCTGTGCAGTCCGCACAGGCTTATCAGGGACGACACTTTCCGCCTAAATTGGATTTTTGCTAAGAAGACATACCATTTAAACGAAAAATGTCATAAAAGCGGAAAGTGTCGTTCCTGATTAGCCTGTGCGGACTGCACAGGCTAATATGGGACGACACTTTACGCACATGCATTATGCCCAGTTTTTTCAGAACACGATTCAAACGTTCAATGAGGTCATGAGCTACCCTGTTCGCTTATGGGACCACAAAGCCTTGCGTGACAGTAAAAGTGATGTGGGCCGGGACCACAAAGCCTTGCGTGACAGTAAAAGTGATGTGGGCCGGGACCACAAAGCCTTGCGTGACAGTAAAAGTGATGTGGGCCGGGACCACAAAGCCTTGCGTGACAGTAAAAGTGATGTGGGCCGGGACCACAAAGCCTTGCGTGACAGTAAAAGTGATGTGGGCCGGGACCACAAAGCCTTGCGTGACAGTAAAAGTGATGTGGGCCGGGACCACAAAGCCTTGCGTGACAGTAAAAGTGATGTGGGCCGGGACCACAAAGCCTTGCGTGACAGTAAAAGTGATGTGGGCCGGGACCACAAAGCCTTGCGTGACAGTAAAAGTGATGTGGGCCGGGACCACAAAGCCTTGCGTGACAGTAAAAGTGATGTGGGACTTTGAAATGCAACGACAAGGGCACAGCGAGCTAGTTTTATTGTGTAATAAACACTCGACATACTGATTTTAAAGAATAAGTTATAATTTTCAAGACTAATTCTTTTCAAAAATTAATATAATTTATGCGATATCAAGGGCGTTCACAATATTAGGAGAGTTTTTATTATATCTACAAAGTGGTCACAGCCATATATCAACCGACTATTCCATGGCACAAGGACTCTTAAGATTTGATTTATTGTGACAAGTTAAGAAGACGAAATTAATCATTAAAATAGTTTCATATTTATAAAGCCGTAAATCAACTCATGTTTAAGCTATACGGTTTTAACTTAGATCCAAGGAAAAAAAACTTGGTCATAAAAACGTGGGCGATTCTATATGTTTAATGTATTTGAATAAATTCAGACCAAATGCACGTCGTTTTTTATATCTTTCAACTTAAAATTAATAAATATTTTTTTTCGATTGTTGTTTTCGATCGAAAGTCGAATTAAAATAAGAAAACTCGTACTAAAACGCATACATGTTAAATATAGATTTTTCTTTAGAAACCTGATTCGTTTTCTGATGTGGTGTAGAAATTTCAAATCTTTATATATTCGATTCGCGTAAAATCAATTTAACCACATAAAAAACTAACAAAAGCAACACAAAATGTCGTGCAATGTTTACAAAATACATGTTATGTTAATGCCATAGTATAATTATACATGTACCAAATAGTTCATATTGCCTTATTCACGTTCGTTCATTTTTTATTTATTTTTTTCCAATTAAAAAACAATGCAACATACGAAACAACTTATGTATGAAATACGTAATTGAAACGCAAAATATAGAAGAAATACGGAGTGAAAGAGTCCATACAGTTCACACAAACCACACAGAAAAAGTTCAAGATGGAGATTATCAGAATGGCAGAATTGAAATTCTGTCTACAGTACACCACAACAAAGCCAGAGAATATTATAATTAATGTATTTTTTTAGAGTTGTAACCGATGGTTATATAAATGCCTCTTTCTTAAACTTCGGTATGGTGTTACAATTCTGCAGAACTGCATGATTGATATTTTTGCTGCCTTGTACGAGAATTCTTCCCTTACTGCATTACCAAATTGTGGTGCACCATTGAACGTAAAGTTGCTCTATAAACTATCTCTATCTCATAGTTCATACCATTTAATTGTCGATTATACTGCTTAATAAGCATGATCAATTGCACCCTTGCAATGCACATTGGGAATATCAAGTTTGCCAATTGTTCAAAAAGAGTGTTGGTATCTATGCATAGTGTGCGTAAATAAGAAGATCCACTAATGATGATCGCAGATAAGGGTTAACAATGGACGATTGTGAAATATAGGTCACATTCATAAATATTAAAAGCGACAGTATGATCTCAAGGGTAGGATTAAAGTGTATTATCCAAATGAATGTGGAATGACAAAACGCTGTAAAGCTATTAAAGCGCCTCTTTTGAACACAACAATTGAAAAATGTTCGAATCCTGCGGCTAGGGGGTAAATAGCTGTTGCTGAATTGATGCATAAAGTTCAACGAGAAATATTAACTACATGTTTGATCTCGTGTGTACCGTGCCGTTGTCCGGTAAAACATTTGTGTGAATCAACACAACATTGCTGTAAATTAAATTCATTGTTTATGGACAAACATGTACATGCAACCTCATTTGCAGCGATTTACAATCTATACAAGTCATTGGAAGTGAACAGGGGACATCACTCGTGATAACGCAAGGGACGTTAGCTGGTTTTTGGAAAGGCTTAAATTACATGTAGTATACATTGTTACAACATCACTATCCGCCAACTCCAAAACACAGAAAAAAATAGTGAAGGCAAAAATCATGAAATTAAATAAACGTATTTAATGTCAATTTTTGCAGCCTATTTAACAATATATTTTAGCAAAAACAAATGACAAATATAATTTAAAAAAACGTACCATATGATATGCTGAAGGGCATATACACATTTACACACGTGCAGAGTAGATCCTTGTATTACTTAGGTCGTGAAACAACCGAAATAAATCTCTTACACACAAAGGAGGTGTAACGAACAGATCCAGGACGCGTGGTCCATTTTATTTTTTATTTTTTTATAAAGTTGAGTGAAATTATTTTTACCATGGAATTCCCAGAAATGGGGTGTGTGACATCTACTTGTAAAGGAGGGACGTAGGTCATTTTCCGTCGTCTGGTCGGCGGTTTCCGACTGATGACGATGACGTCATCAATTGCACAAAAATACCGGACACTGCCAGGAGTCAGCGTCTCGCGCTTACAGATTCGGGGCCGCGTGACCGCGAGCACAGGGGAGCGACATGTGACGTCACTTGAACCCGGCTCTTTTTCGAACAATTTCATGTTCTCTAACGTTTTGTAAATCATAGCGTCGTATTTATGTCTTCGAAATTTAATACGATCAGTTAATATTAAAATGACACTGCTTTAGATTAATAGTTTGGTTTAGGGAGTCTAAATTGTCGTGTCGCATCCACAGTCCACAACAAAGGCGAAATTAACGTATGTTTTGTGTTTAAAAAAAAAGTATTGTCTTAAGACTGTGTTCATTCACTTAAAATTCTTCGAAACGTCGCTATTTAATATCACACATGAGCTTCATTCCATCCTTCTGCGTTAATCCTTTATATTCCATATACTTAGACTCACTATATGATTATGGACGCACAATGTATTTCTAGCAAACGTTCGCATCACACTTGATATTATAACTGGTGCGGTAAAATTCACAATTGTTTATTATATTATACACTCGATCGCGTGGTTATTAAGAACTTCCTACACTTGGCACCAAAGTTTGCACTGCATTTATACAGCCTACACATCTGTTTATTTTGTGAATAAAAAAAAATATATATAAATAATTTTATGCGAAAAAGTACACGCTTATTCGTCGAAGCATTTTAAAGCTAAAATAATAATTTCATAATATAATCCACTTTCAAGACAGATTAATTAGATATATGCATGCGATCACAAGAAACCTTGTTGGTCAATTTCACAGGCGTATTAAACGTAATCCCCTTTAAGGCTTTAACAATAAGGTACTTCTTATCACACGTCGCAATTAAATACCTTCTTAAACAATCGTCAAATGCCATCCACATTGTATCCGCACTATTTTCCGATCAAAAACGTTCTTATTAAATATATATCCATTTGAGAAATATTTTTCAAAATGATTGCGCATTCCACACGAACATAATATACTCGAGTCCATTCTGCGTTCATTTTTTAATATCCCAAAAGCATTTATATATCATACGGAATTACTTTAATGACACCGAAAGTGCCGCATTACTTTATAAAAAATTCATCTGGAGGCCAAATTATATTTTCGCAAACCAATTACCGGCCCTTCTCGCGAATTCGTCGTCAGTCTATCAAAATTGTATATAATATCACTTGATTCCATGAGAAGAGAGTTGTTTTTATC
>VMBQ01001220.1:63905-195263 GCA_007657795.1 Dreissena rostriformis
TGGGTGGAACTTGTTATTATTTTTGCTTAATTACGTTTCCGCTGGTGAAAACGATTTCCATTGTCGTGATTTAAAAATCATGCATAATTTAGTATCTTTAAAAGTTCATCACAGTTGTCAGCAGATCGATATCAGTACCAGACGTCATAATCGTGTATGGAAAGTGCGCTTTTGTATAAACAACTATAGAGGACTCGTATAGTCGATTCCCTTTGTACTGATTGAACAAACGGGATACGTGAATGCGACACTATAGGCAAATATCGAAAAGAGTCCAGGTTACGGAGTAATTTAATATTCTGTATCATTGTAAAGGAATGACCCTCAACGTAAATAGTATTTACTTTTATATTCTTTCATTTGTAATACTGCATGAGTGGAAAAATATTCCCTAAAACGTAACTGCTTTTGAAAAGAAAATATCAAATTTAGTTCTTCAAATCAAAAGAACATCTTAAAGAGTTAAGCTAAATAAAAAAAAATGCCTCGACAACATGGATGATTATCGCACTACGAATGAAATGTCATTTTTGACTGAACGGTTCGTTAAAATAACAACATCAGTTAACTTTAAAGTTAGTTATTCCGATCCCACAACATTTATGAATGCTTCGATACAATTCGATCAAACATTCGTGGGTATGTAAGAAACACCGAAAAGTGCACCAGTTAAAACAAATGGTCATAGTTTAATATTTGTAAGGTCCACTGTGAACCTGTTCCACTGTCGATTTTAACCGAATACAATTCCATACGTAAATATTAACCCAAATTGAAAATAAACGTCACAATATAAACATGCATCAAAATCATGCGTGGTGACGTTTTCAATATACGTGGTTTAGGCCTACTTTAACAGGCTAGACACACACAAGCAGAAAACAGTATTTCGTGCATAAGTCTCGAAGAAAATCACAAAAACAAACAACGCCAGCACTGTGAACCAATTTCAAGACAAATACAGGACAAAAACAAGCCACAAGACCACGAGAAATGTCAAAACAAAATATCATTCAGTAAAAATGCCATGGTGTCTTCGTTCCTATTACACCAAAATGCGATATCAAACTAAATTGAAAGGGAAACCAAAGTTCCCATGTGTTTAATGAAGTTAAAAAGTAAACAAAGCAGGCGTTCCATGTTTGAGCATTATAATTTATCCCACACCTTGTCGTCAACATAAGCAAATATCTTAATACGATCATAAAAATGCTCGCGCTAGTATTTTTATGTGCATTAATTGGCTTTGAATTACTGAATAAATATGTTGTGTACCCTATACACTAAAGTTGTCACGTTAAGTATAAAACATTTCTGTAACTTATTATATGCATCTAAGGGTTTTAAAAGTCAATATTGTTGCGCGAAGAAAGTCGAATACCAATGCGATGGACATAAACCACTGTACTTGTAGTAGGTCAAGTGTTATAGGCTTTCTTTACATTTGAGGGGCGATCTGGGAAAATCGGGCTAAATACATGTGCGTAAAGCGTCGTCCCAAATTAACTTGTGCCGTCCGCACAGGCTAATCAGATACAACACTTTCCGCCTAAACTGGATTTGGGCTAAGATGAGACCTCCTTTAAACGAAAAATAACATACAAGCGGACAGTGTAGTACCTATTAGCCTGTGCGGGCTGCACATGCTAATCTGGGACGACACTTCACGCACATGCATTAATGCCAGTTTTCACAGAACGAGGCTAATTTCACTTTGGCTGCTGTGACAAGCAATAGGACAAATGTAAATTCATAATTCTATGAACGAGTCCCTTTAAATGAGGGTCATTGAATAACTCGTCCTTTAAGGACATAGAACTACATCTTACTAATGGGCGCAAGGGAAATGACCTAGTTACACACATCATACCTTCATGATTATAGAACATTCCACTAACAAATTGACCGTTTTATGTAATGGGGAAAAGTCCAACCTAAGTAATCTGTCTCGTATTCATGTACACCGATATCAGATACAACGATTGATTCAGAATGTACCTGAATACTATCTCTAAACGAAATCACACCACTTCACAGATAACCCTAGCTCATGGTCATCCGATATTTTCAATACATTACAATAACGTCGACACAGATTATTTGTCAACAAGATTATTTGGTTAACAGACGTTCACACTGTCTGTCACAAACACAATATAAATAAAGTTCACGCAATTTTGCTTTATTTTGTGAGTTTCGTGAAATTAAGCCGCGAGAATGAAAGAGCTGGTTGGCAAGTGGAAATTGGACTGGGATAGGGACGACAACTTTGAAGAGTACCTGAAGGCAGTAGGTCGGGAAGAGTTAAATCCCTTGTCTCTTCGTATAAAAATATACATATAACATATTTGTTGAAGTACTACGACGTAAATTATTTGTTTTATTATTGTTTTACCGATATCAAGTATATACAACATTTGTGTTGCATTTTTAGTGTAATATGTGTATAATGTGTTTTTGAGATATACGATGAACGTGGATTTTGTTAAGGATCATGGATTTCTCCATTATAAATTTATTTTCTCAATCATTTGTATGAGCAATACAAATGCTTTCATATTCAAATTTCAAAGCAAATGACCATCTTAATTAAATGGGAAAGAACGCTCAAACGTTGTATGATACCGAAAGGTCAACCTTCAGCAAACAGTATGCTTTTTTGACATGGAACATATGGAAAAACTGATATTCAAAGCAACTGAATTATAAAAATAAATCACGGAAGTAAACGACCCCTATTTTCGCTACTCCCCCAGGCCTAAACATCCTGTTCAGAAAGGCGGGGAAGGCCGTGGTGCCGACAGAAGTCATCGAGCAGGTGGACGATGACACGTGGTCCCTGTACGTGTCGGCGTCCGTGCGACACAGCCACCTGAAGTTCCGGTTCGGAGAGGAGGTGCACGAGACAACAATGGACGGCCGGAAGTGCGTGGTAAGTGCGGCAATTTATTTGTTCGAATCAGTTGAGCTAGTTTATATCAACGAGTTTTAGAAGCAATAGCAAATCACATACTTGGCATTATGTTTTATAAGAAATATCACTCAAAAGACCCGAGTTTGGATCGAGCTCACAGCCTCCCGATCTCAAGTTGGTCATCATATCAGATACAAAACTTCGACTTGAGACAGTCATGAGACGTATAGGTTTTAGTGGTTGTCTGATTGTTACTTGTACAAGATAGGATTCTTAAGTAAAGAAGCGTTTTTTGTTTTGTTTTTGTCTTGCCAAATTTAATATGTCAATTATTGATAAATACGTCCAAGTCCTGCAATAAACTTATATGTGAAAACTTCACTGCACAAATTTAATAATTGAAACGAGCTTTGTAAAATCTATAAAAACAAGGTACGAAAAAGTTGTTTTTTCTCTAAATCTGAAAGAAACAGACCAAACACCGAGAAAGTCATTGAAAACAAAAACAACGCTTCCGGTTTCAGTCGACATTCTCAGTGAACGAAGATGGCGTGTTGGTGCAGTACCAGAAGTCGCTCAACCCAAGCGTTCCGGACACGGTGATCACGCGGAAGCGCTCCAGCAGCAACCTCTTTATACAGGTGAGCGGTAGGGAACCACATGGGGCGGCATTGAGACACATTGGGCGGCAGGGAGCGGCAAGGAGCCGCAGGGATTTTGTTTATTTGGAGGGTTGGATGTTTTCAACAGTATTCCAATCATATCACGACGGTGGAATTGGGTTCCGTCGGTGGTGTGGAGTGTACATTTAGATGTCTGTGATCTGCGCCCATGCCTTCTATTAGAACCAAGAAATGGGGACTTAAATTGGCCGCCTATGCATGATGGGTGCTAGGGTATGCTGAAACGTTTGGCAATACTATTTAAATACATTGGCTTCAAAGAAATATAAATGTTCAGTTCACAGGAAATATATGCAAAACATCGGTGAATCAACAGCCTTTGCAATATTATTTCAGGAATACGAAGCAGTCGGAACCAAAGTGAAATCCACAAGAAAGTTCATCCGCCTCGAATCGTAAACTCTACCGCGCATGCGCAGCAAAAAACTCCCCCCCCCCGGTGATCGCACCTGCTGTTCATATTTCACCGTCTCAGGGGAGATCATTGAGAAACTGTTGCCATTGGAACGACCACGTGCGTGCATAATTATGTACTACATATGAAACAGTACACGTTACATAATTCATATTTTTACATGTACTTTATAATGCTACTCAACTGTACAAGTTTTAAAATAATTGTCAATAAAAGTTATGCGTGTTCTTTGATGACAAATCTTAGAAATCACACTTCGAGATTTTGATGAAGAAATCCTGCATACAAATAATTGTTGTTGTTTTTTGCAAATAAAAATAAATACAAATCAGAAACACTTGTGTTTTTGTATGACGTTCATTAAACGTATTGCAATATAAACAAAATGTGCTCAATTCATGTCACGACGTTTTCGTGATAACACAGCGATATCTTGGCGAACTATTTGACATGTACACACACACATATTCATTCCAAAAACAATGCATTTGTTTTGTTCTTTAGAAATAATGTCAGTATAATTTAAATCAACTAACAAGTATACAATCAACAAATTATGTTAAATTTTAAATATACGCATCATGTATTCGTGGACTAAGAAAGCTCCGAATCAAACATAATTACATGAGCCTCGTTCTGGGAAAGCTAGGTTTAAGGCATTTGCTTAAAGTGTCGTCACAGTTTAGCCTGTGTATTCCGCACAGTTTATTCGGAGACGACACATTCCGCCTAAACTGGATTTTCGCTCCTTTAAACGTTCCTTTTTTTCAAAACGATAAATGTCATAAAAACGGAAAGTGCCGTGCCTAGAAAGCCTGTGCGGACTGCAAGGCTAATCTGGGATGACACTTAACGCACAAGCATTAAGCCCGGTTTTCCTATAACGCGACTCATATCTATTATAACTTGAACATGAGTGAATGGAGTGATATATTACTAATGTTGCAGTTACAAAGTACGAAACATGTTTCACTGATTTCATTATGTTCAACAGTATCTTTATCTCTACCAGCCATTATTCGGAGATATGGCAATATGCTATCACTTAATTGTCTTAGATTTGACTGTAATACGTGGTCAGTATGTGATATAGTGCTGTGACTTAAGAAAGGTTTAAGGATAAATTTTGAAACTTGGGAAATTGTTCAATTCGCATAAGGTAATGTACACCTATTTTGAATGCCATTTTTTAATTATCAAATTAAAATGCTAATAAGATTTTGGTCTACATGAAGTAGACGTTATCGACATAAAAATACCATATAAATGGATAACAAAAGTTAAATACAATGTACGTTAAGATTGCAGTCTGTTTATGCTTAAATTAACTCATATATATAACACTAGACCCTAATTAATCCCATATTCAATTCTCTTCTAATCTGCATTTTAATAACATACTCGTTAAGTAATTACATGTCTTCGATAATGGTATAGTCACCTTGAAAAGGTCAAGGCTAGTAAAATATACGAGTCGTGTTCTAAGAAAACTGGGCATAATGCATGTGCGTTAAGTGTCGTCCCAGATCAGCCTGTGCAGTCCGCACAGGCTAATCCGGGACGACACTTTCCGCCTTAACTGGGTTTTCGCTAAGAAGAGACATCATTTAAACGAAAAATTCTATAAAAGCGGAAATTGTCGTCCCTGATTAGCCTGTGCGGACTGCACAGGCTAATCCGGGATGACAATTTACGCACATGCATTATGCCCTGTTTTCTCAGAACACGACACATACATTCAAAGTTTTACATAGAACTTGCTGATCATTATTGAGACAAAAACCATATTTCATGTTTAATGCATGTGCGTAAAGTGTCGTCTCAGATTAGTCTATGCGGACGGCTAATCAGGGACGACACTTTCCGCTTTTATGGTATTTTTCGTTAAAAGGAAGTCTCTTATTAGCAAAAATCCGGTTTAGGTTGAACGTGTCGTCCCTTATTAGCCTGTGCGGACAAAACAGGCTAATCTGGGATGACACTTAACGCACATGCATTAAACCCCGTTTAGAGCTAGGTTCATTTATATAAAAATCGTTGTTTAACTTCGCAACCAATAAGAAATCCGAGCACGGCATAGCAAACTACATATAACTCTTATTTTACTTGAAAAAAACTCACATATTTTTAAACCCGTTGTTAAATCGAAATGATGCTCGCATTATCGTGGTGTGTCGGTCAATAACAACATGACACGTGTCTTTCTGCGCAAATAAAATTCAAAACGTTTCTCAATTGACGATTTATTTTAAACGATAAATGTTTCTTAATTAAGAAACCTCTAAGAAACCAGTGCGACGACAATGGCGAAGTTGATTGGGAAATGGAAGCTGGAAACCCAGGACGACAACTGGGACGAGTACATGAAAGCCGTCGGTAACGTATATGAGCCGCGTTCTGAGAAAACGGGGTTAAATGCATGTGCGTAGAGTGTCGTCCCAGATTAGCATGTGCAGTACAGACAGCTTAATCAGGGACGACACTTGCCGTCTAAACTGGATTTTCGTCAAAGAGAGTCGTCCTTTTAAACGAAATATACAATAAACGCGGAAAGCGTCGTCCCTGATTAGCCTGTGAGGACTGCACAGGCTAATCTGGGACGACACTTAACGCACATGCACTAAACCCCTTTTTCGCGTTTGCCTCGTGTAGGTGTGGGTTTCGCCACTCGACAGATCGGCAAGCGCACGAGCAGCTGGGAGGAAATCAAACAGAACGGCGAGGAATGGAGCCTCGACATCACGTCTACATTCAAGAACGTCTACCTCAAGTTCAAACTGGGAGAGGAGTTCGACGAGACCACCATGGACGGGCGAAGCGTGAAGGTAATACAGGCATTCGTCCGTAAAAAAAAACACACACACACACTACCATTTTTGTCCAAATATGCGGGCGTCGGGGATAATGTTCACAACTAGGGTTTTGTTATAGAGCATGGATTCCTTAAAAAATGTATTTCCCTGATGTCACCATAATAAGATTTTAGTTCGATTCTGCATTGAAAATGACCCGTAGAAGTAGAAACAAGAAAACAACAATAACAACAACAACAATACTAATAATAATAATAATAATACTAATAATAATAATAATAATAAAAATAATAATAATAATAATAATAATAATAATAATAATAATAATAATAATAATAATAATAATAATAATAACAACAATAATAATAATAATATTATTATTATTATTATTATTTTGTTGTGCTGTTTTTCAGTCAGTTTTCAATGAGGAGGACGGCAAACTCGTGCACTACCAGAAGTCCACCACGGTTGGGCAGCCCGACTCTGTGGTGATCAGAGAACGGGAGGACGACCACACTATGAAAGTGGTGTGTAACCTTCACTAACTACACACGAGTAAAACCGTATTTGGGATTAAAGCTTAAACACGTATAAATGTATAATCATTTGGCCGATCTCGTTTAGATATATAATTGATATTTCATAAATTTAACATTGCCCATGTTTTTTCTGTCAACTGTCTAATTTTGTTGGTGTCACGTGCATCGTTCATATCATCATGATCTTTACAAATAAATAGCAGCTGCTGTTGTATTAAGTAGTAAATGCGGTGGTAGTAATAATATCGGTTTGTTTTCGTTGTTGCTACTGCTGAGGCTGTTGTTTCAATCGATCCAGAATTGTCGTTTATGGCAAGTATGTACAAACTATTGAATATTTAAAAAAGAATTGTTTCATTTCTATTTGCAGACTTTCGAAGCAATCGGAAAGAGTATAAAATCAGTTCGAAGATTCAGCAGATTGGCAGCCTGAGAGAATTTCTTATTTAATAGCACATGTATATCACGTGTATATCACATGAAAACGTAGCAATTACTGTATACAAAGCCCACTTGAATCAATGATTAAATGCTCAATCATCGAACGATAAATTTACTTTAGATGTTCTAAACATCAACTAAACCGTCGGGTACCACAGTTACACTAAATTTCTAAAAAATGCAATGACCCTAACACGCGTATCTCAATATCAAACGATATCACACAAAATCCCCCAAAAGCATTATTATATCACACTATATCACATCATAGCATACACTATCACATAGTACAATAACATTACACATAATACCTCATGGTGTTGAATAGCATCATATCACACACTATCACGTGCATACTCATATCGTATATTTGTCAGTCATGTTGATATGACTGTTGTAAGCGGTGGAAAAATAACGTTTGACTTTATATATTGCGCTTATACGCTTGTGAAATAAACGTCAAATAAACAATAAATCTTATCTAGAATGTCTTAGTTTTCTTAATTCATGAAAAAAGAGGTCATGTTATTACAAATTGTATGTAGAAAAATATATAACTAGATATCGAACTATCATATAAAGATATGAAGCAAACAAATGGGAGAAGGGACACTTACGTCCGTGGGAACGTTCGGCGCGCCACAGGAATGCGATTGAACATCTGCAAGTATGAAGCGATCCGTGAACAGAGAGCAAGCGCCGTGACCAACCCGAGGTGACCCGGAAAATGTGTCGCTTAAAGAGCGTAATGGAGGCGCAAGCGTCTATAGATGAATGTACATTGAAATATCGACAATGGCCGATTGTCTGACGGGGAACCCCGTTACTTCGATACCCATCTCCCACGCTTCTTTTGTATCGAGAAGGCAAGCTCGTGTATAGCCCGCGTGGTTCACATAGCAGTCAAACGTATTTGGCATTAATCGAACATTTAAGAACAATGTGTTCCATTGCCGTTTTATTTTGTATAGTTTTAGGTGTCGTATCATTCGACTATCGAGTCAAGCGGTGTAAGGGTCAAATGTTATCACAGCGCACGAATCTTTGGACGCCGAACAACTATGATGACGATACCGACAGTTCGCTTGGAAATTGAACCGCGCTCTGAGAAAACGGGGCTTAATGCATGTGCGTAAAGTGTCCTCCCAGATTAGCCTGTACAGTCCGCACAGGCCTTTCAACAAAAAAATAAAAAGCGGAAAGTGTCGTCCCTTATAAGCCTGTCCGGACTGCACATGCTAATCTGGGACGAAACTTTATGCACATGCATTAAGCCCCGTTTTCACAGAGCGACGCTCAAATGTTGTTTGTTGATTGCTGTTCCACTTATAAGGCATGGCAAAGAAAGTTATATTCCCGATTATGTTCCAATAGCGCCCCTTAAAACGTGTCGCAAATGTATTTTGTATCATATCCTGTGAATGTTTTTGTTTCTGTTTGTGTTCCAACGTATTTATAATTGCACATACAAAGTTGCGATCAATTATTAAGCATCAAATGCGCACAGACTCGAAACCAAGCGGACATTAACATGCCGATGAACGGGCCTTTTTGATGAAATAGCCAGCTGGTCATTAGGCCTCGGGCGGGCATCTACAAGCATTTTAATATGTGTTGAAATTAATATTATTTCAATGGTTATACGTAAACATGTATACACGATTTTAATGGCGCCTATGCAATGCACTGAAATCTAAATGCATGTTACCGTTGTTGAACATTTCCAAAATCGTCAAATCGGACAAGCACTAAAACCTCAATTTATATGAAATGTGTGGGGTTTTTTTTTATAAAAAAAGAGAGAAACTAAGCACTTGCAGTTCTGTTTGATCATGAATAAAAAATATAACAATGAAGTGTGTGTTGATTATACTACTATAATACTGTGTTGGTTTTGTAATGGATATTCCTTGTTCTATAACAAAGAAACGACAAGACGCCACAATTTACTGAACCGTTTTGAAAAATCAAACCAATTTTAAGAAATTTGTGAACTCCAAAATATCAGCGAGTAGTGCAAACAACTCGCGTGTTTGAAGCACACACTTTCAGATTAGCTCAAAATGATGAGATAACCGATTAAGTGCACGAAAGACTACGCCATAATATGTACGCAAACACTTCCACCTTATCAAATAAAACCCGACCGGTTTGTTTGTGGATATAATGAGTTTGTGCAAGAATGCAGTTTTCGAAAGTAACAAATTAAATAGAAGAAGTCGTACTAGTGTTAAATTAGACGTAATCAAAGCACTGTATGGACACCTCGGCTTGTGCGTGAAAAAAAAAACAGAAGTAGTTTCAAAACTGACTTGCAACATAGAATTCGTCGCACTGGTACTTATTGTATTTGTTTAGTAACAATTAAATGAAGTAGATTGTTTGATAGGAATTAAACATCCGCGCCAAAAATGTTTTTCCCATTCTGTTTTTTCTTATACTTCCTTTAGTATTAACGGATTCATTTCAAATTTCAATGTAGAGAAAGAGAATGTAATAATGAAATAAAACAAAATTTCCAAATAGCTGGAAAATACAAAGAAATTACAAACATCAACGATTAATCAAGGAAAATTAGAAGAATGAAAGCAACGCAAACCAAGCAAAGAACAGTTTAATCCCCGAAACCCCATACCCGAGTGTTCACATTAATTAGTGAGGTCAGCGCATGCGCTGGTGAATACAAATAATCGTGTGTGCTTGATTTACATGAGAGCTTTACCGACGAAAATCCCACAATTGTCCGGGTCGCTTTCCACTAGTATTATGATTTATTAGTGGCATGTAATCTCCCCGGATTTGGACCGACATCAAAGCTTGATCTCTCTTTCAAGATGAATTAATTAAGTATCAATGTGAGAACTTTCATGCATTAAGCCACTGTCTCCTAAAGATTTAGAGATTTGTATTCTCCAATTGTATGTTCGCATTTATTACATTTGTTAAAATTCTACGGAACACATTTCACATGTATTATATATACATATAATGGTAAATTTGCGAATGACTTAACTGAATAAACATGCCAACCAACGAACCAACAATCCATCAATAAGGTAATAAATCGATCTATCAACCAGATAAATTTCAAATAAAACAGAGTTTTATGATGTTGAGTGACCATTTCCAATAGATAGTAAAACTATACATGTACGAGTATGTTTAAGTGTAAGGTCGACTTATTCTCACCACTTTCCTCGACTTCCGCCGACGCCGCCGTTTCTTTCTAGGCGTGGCCGGCGGTACGGGGCATGGGAACAGGTACTGGGGGTGAAGTAGCGGCTCGAGGTGCATGGTGTACTGGTTGAAGGTGAGGACACACCAGGGCATCGGCAGCGCGTGCAGCACAGATATCACAAGGATATCCTCCGTGCAGCAAAGTTATCACAAGGAAAGCACAGGTTTCACAGTGATATCATCGACACAAATGTGTTAGGTGAGGACAGGGCATCAGCAGTGCGTCTAGCACAGGTATCACAATGATATCCTCCGTGAATCACAAGTATCACAGTGATATCATCGACACAAATGTGTTAGGTGAGGGCAGGGCATCAGCAGTGAGTCAAGCACAGGTATCACAAGGATATCCTCCGTTAATCACAAGTATCACAGTGATATCATCGACACAAATGTGTTAGGTGAGGACAGGGCATCAGCAGTGCGTCTAGCACAGGTATCACAAGGATATCCTCCGTGAATCACAAGTATTACAGTGATATCATCGACACAAATGTGTTAGGTGAGGACAGGGCATCAGCAGTGCGTCTAGCACAGGTATCACAAGGATATCCTCCGTGAATCACAAGTATTACAGTGATATCATCGACACAATTGTATTAGGTGAGGACACACCGCTGACAGGGCATCTAAAGTGCGTGAATCACATTCATCACAGGGGTACCATCTGTCTATCACAACTATCACAGGGATATCATGCATCTACCACTAGTACCACAGGGAAACCATGTGTCTAAAACAATAATCACATGGATATCGTCCGAGTATCACAATAATCACATGGATATTGTCCGAATATCACAATAATCACATGGATATTGTCCGAGTATCACAATAATCTCATGGATATTATCCGAGTATCACAATAATCACGTGGATATTGTCCGAGTATCACAATAATCACATGGATATCGTCCGAGTATCACAATAATCACGTGGATATCCTCATCAAAGAAAGGCGTTTAGTTTTCTACTGAGTGGTCTTCGCTTTTGCATCTTGTCCACGCTTATGACCTGGACTGTTGTTGATATCCACATGGCCACATGAGCAATTTTAAAGCAGATTATTATTTTTATGAACAGAATCAGCACGAAATCGATGCTCGACTTGGTATTCAAGAACACGTATTTCATACAAGCACAGTGATAACCTATGCAGTTTATCCCCCAGTTTTTGCCATATATGGGAAAATATCAAATACAAACGCTATATCCAACAAATTTCAAGAATAAGATACTCGATAAAATTATGATAAAAGCTTCTGAATAATGCAGTCTAATAACAAACAACAAAATTGCCCTTATCACCTCATTTGTCTTTAATTATGCAAGTGTCTAATGTAAATTTTGGTATATCCGCAAACGTAAAGTCTCCTTTCGATCGCCAGTCAAACTCTCAGGAAAAACTGCGAAATCTCTACAGCCGGAAACGACCTAAGAATTTACATCTTAGCTATATCGATTGCAGATATCGCGAGCAAACACTGTTCGCGTGAGTTGCGAATTTGCAAAATCCCACAACGATCATAAATCAGCTTTCGGACAATTAACACAATCGCTTAATAAATCCTGCGTTATGATTGTATGATAAATCCCACACATGTGAGCACGACACTATCATGTATAGTCTTCCTTCTTAAAACGCTACTTTTTTCAAAATGGGAAGTCCAAACTACTTTAACATAATGTCCACACTGATAAATCATCTTTGTTCACTAAAACAGGAAACCCAATATGTCCTCATGGTTACTTTGAGTCTCATCAAACCCACCCGTCCAGTGTTATCATGGTCCCCGTAGTACGGCAGATAACAACGAACAGTACCTTAACAGCTTAAATGTGCCTATCAAGTATCAAACGTAAGGACAATTTCAACAGTCTTGTGTTGTTGTTTTTTAATAGTATTCCACAACTACGATTGTCTCATCAGTTTCTACCTATAATGTTGATCTGGCTTTGATATTAGTACAACAGCGTCTGCAATTCACACCCTTCACATCAAACAATAATTACCAATGTCTTCCGCATCTTCTGTAATAAGGGATGCCATCGGAGCGTTATTCCTTCAGTTTTCATGGAATTAAACAATCAAAAACACAATCCACCGGCATAAAGTCTTTCTCTGTACGTCAAGCATATCACTACAATATAGCGACGTGATTTAATCTCCGGTTCCCAAACTTTAAAATCCTCGCTTTGAAAACTTTCCAGTCGTTTAAAGACAAAATTCTTAAAACATAATCCTCAACTATCCGATTGTGTGTTTACATTAAGCTCATTAATGACGTGTACGTGTGCGCACATGTATTATACTGAGGTAATACTATAGCGTATTGAAATACCTGCTTACAGTGACTGTATACTGACTACAGTGGCCGATAGAGAACAGTTTAACTTCTTAAGCTTTGAATCTTTATTGAAATCAATTAAATTCTAATTAGATTCTGCCTTATCGAGTTACTGCTTAGCTTCAAAAACAAGTATTGACCATTAAGATAATGCTTTCAGAGCGAAGGCTTTCTGCTGACTCAGAGAAAAAGCGAGAACGTGAAATCATTATGAGCGGTATAGTATATTTGAGCCTCGCTCGTAAAGTATCGTCCCAGATTAGCCTGTGCAGTCCGCACAGGCTTAGCAGGGACGGCACTGTCCGCTTTTATGATATTTTTCGTTTAAAGAAAGTCTCTTCTTAGCAAAAATCCAGTTTAGGCGGAAAGTGTCGTCCCTTATTAGCCTGTGCGGACTACATAGGCTAATCTGGAACGACACTTTACGCACATGCATTAAACCCCATTTTCACAGACCGAGGCTCATTTATATACTCGTTCATATCCAGACGTTAGTACACAAATATAAAATGCAGACATCAAGTTAGATACAATTATTATCATGGTGCTGTTTTTTTTGTGTGTGCTCGTCCGTGATTTACACTTTCGTTTCCACTTGTAATTGCTATTCAGTGCATTTACGCGATTAAATATTGCATAATTATAGTCATAGCTATATGTTTGTTCATAAATAATTATTTCTAAGTTCCAAACAAGGAGGACAGAACACGTAAGAAAACGTTAATTTACATAAACATATACGTTACGATTATTTTATATTAAATGTGAAGGTGAAGTGCCTCTAAAATTTGAATAAATAATTTCTCACGAAACAAGCTTCCTGGAAAGTTAGCCCGTTGTTCTGCACTGCATGAATTACAAGAACAGGTATTCCGGAAGATGGTAAAAATAACACGAGGTCATACCATGGGAACGCCCATCAGTAACGTTTACCAACACCAAAACTCTGGTCAGCGACAAAACATGAACATACTTCAGTGAGCAATGAAAGCAAATGATCAACACCTCGACAAATGTTGCTGGAGACGTGCAAGTGCCTAAGACCCGAGTCAGTGACAACAAAAAAGGAATACCACTCGAGCACATAAACCTTTACATCATGTTGACAATGATATGACCTTCTATGTGAAGTAGCAAAATATATAAGGGCTCACAAAACTGGACATAATGCTTGTGCGTAAAGTGTCGTCTCAGATTAGCCTGTAGTCCGCACAGGCTAATCAGGGATGACAATTTCCGCTTGTATGCAATTTTTCGTTTAAATGATGTCTCTTCTTAGCGAAAATCCAGTTTAGGCGGAAAGTGTCGTCCCTGATTAGCCTGTGCACAGGCTAATCTGGGACGACACTTTACGCACACGCATTATGCCCAGTTTTCTCAGAACAAGACTCAATTAAGAAGAATAGCTAGAAAGCCATATAATTTGTGTCATTCTAAATACTCATATTAGCAGGTTTGATACATGGGTCTACAATAACCCATTATGTTCGTCGTCCGGGAAATCGGAAACACTCAATTTCTATCTTGTGGTTTTAACGATTGTTTAAACAGACTTCGTAAGCAAACATACATTTGTATTCAGTGTCAAAATTGTTCATACAGAAGATAAAAGACGTATTTGATTTCTGTGATTTTGATGAGCAATTTTCAGTAATTCACGCCTCTCGAACCAATGGATAAAAATGTTACAAGTGTAAATCAAATAACACAAAACGTTGTCGTTCTGGTAAACGGAAGTTGGTAAGAAAACACAGCTTCAAAATGGTGTGAAATAGAACACGTAGCACTGTGACATGTAAGACTCATGCAAATCAAATCCTAACGTGTAAAAATGTGACTGTATTTTTTTTCTTCTTTTCTTCAAGTCCTAGATATTGCAAAACATGGGAAAATGGATGCCTATATATAAGTTAGCGGACAATTGTCTACCTTACCCACTGATATAGGCATTCCACGATTTATAATTCTTGAAGCTGACACAAACTGGAACACACGATAGTCCCAAGGAGGGGGGGGGGGCACTTATCCGCCCTTTGAATTATTGTGAGGGGGCAGATTTCCGCCTACTTAATTCTGACAGGGGGCACTTATCCACCCCTCCAGATTTTCTTGGGGGGCATCTCTCCGCCCCCTATAAAATTAAGGGGCACCTCTCCGGGGAGCACCTCTCCGAGGGGGCGCCTCTCCGGATACCAAAAATCTGCTCAATATCTGAAAGCGTTGCTTAAAAAACCTCCGGAAAACGGTATTATAGAGAAAATTCCAAACAAACGTCGGAGTTGTAGACGATTGTGATGGTTTATCTGTGTTGATGAAGGTGAAAGTGAAAATGTGTAGTAGATGATAAACATTTTATTACGAATTAATTATGANTTATGTGTTAGCATATTCAGTATAGACGCAACAGGACAACATGACAACATTACCAGAACAAAAAGGGTAAACTGTTTAAGCGGTTAGTAAATATCTATCATTTCTTATGCAGGCCATTTACACAACTTCGTATATATTTAGGCGTGATTATAACTAGTGTATTCAATTATATAGTCAAGCTTTACTAAATTATGAACTAAAGCTTTACAATCTGTATAGTATTACTTCGTGAACAATTAAGTTAGTTCAGTTGTGCAATGGAAAAACTTAAAGATATCAAATATAACCCGATGTTTATAAGCAGTGATTTGGAAACATTTATTCTACGCGTCTTGCTTCATTTTACATAGTGTTCTAGTAACTAATGTACAATAGTAAAAAAACAATGACACACCAAGAAATAGGGGGACATGTATAAAATGAGCGTCATTAGTTAAAATTTGGGAGAATATGTGCAAATGTGAGTAAGGGAATTTTGTAAGTAAAATGATTAAAACAGCATAAGAGTGACTAAATATTGTGCAGATGAAAGATAGTGCAGAGAGTAGAGAAAATAAATAAAATATAGAATAATACACTGGTTACCATGGCTACGAAATCAAAGAATTTGCCTACCTGTGATTGGGAGGTGTCATGGCTACCACTCTGTGAAATGAACCAAGGGGACACGAATAAAATACTAATACTTAATACATTTGGGTAAATAATTCTAGATTTGGCTGTAACATAGGAACATTATTAAAAGTATAATAGCTGTAGAAACTATACATATAATTTTGCATATACCAAGAGGGCCAAGAGGGCCCTAAAGCGCTCACCTGAGTTCAAGGTACACCGATTGTCGAAGACTTGACCTTGTAACGTATGTTTTACCCCCACTTGAACCAGATTCAAACATTGTATTGTGAAGATAAACATACTAACCCATTCACATTGAGGCTCGTATAGTAGTTGTATGTTTTCCTACGATTCGACCTGGTGAGGTGATTTCGTTTTTGAACACAGTCGACCCAGATCCAAATTCGGCATAGATATTGTAAATATAACATCATGACAGCATGTTATCAAGATTGTGTTATAAATTTGGCTTCTTTAGTGGTAACAAGATTTTTCTAAGATTTGACCAGATGACTTTTTTTTTTTACAAACGTAAATTTATGGTCCATTGGTTAATCGCTGTAACCGTTTGTTAAATTAACCATGGTTGAAATTAATGTCTATTTCTTTACTTACTAACATTGCTTTGAATTCTTTCAAAAATGTTTATAACTTGTCAATATTTTGGTTGATTTTTGAAAGTTATACATTTACCAAGGAGTATCGAAGGAAAGTAATTCATGGTTAACACCAACCAATTGATAACCTTTTGAACAACAGAGTTATAACTGATAACCCCTCTCCTTCTAACACGCATATTGAAACTTAATTGAAACTCTCGTTAATGCATGCGTAGGACAGACAAATGAAACTGTTTCTGCAAAGGTAGACTAATTTCAATATTTTTACAGGAAACTAAAGCTTAAAACAAGCAGGGACACACATTTATTATATGTTTATGGAAACACTTCATACTTTGAAAAGGAACACAAAGTATACTCTTTCTGGTACGGAGTTCATGCAAAGGCTATACATTTCCAAATCATATAAGAACATACTTGTTAGCAATAAAGTATGTGTCTTTTAAATAATAACTTATTTATTAAGGTGCACTTTACGTTTTTCTTACTTTAAGCCTCTATAACGCTCAAAATCAACGAAATGTTCGTTATGTATTTCGTAAAATAAAGTTAACATATAAATAATCAGTGTTCCTTTTAGCAATAGTCAAAATTTCAACGTTATATGTTGTATTTATTGTTTGTGGTACAATATATTCAACACATGTTCATGTTCCAATTTAGTGTTAAATGTGTCGAATGAATAGATATCGTTGCGGGAAATTAAAATGGAATTTATTTTGCCACACAAAAATAAAAAGAGCATTTTATATCGTGTTAAATTTATGTTACCAGAGAACATCTAACGTTGAAATTTTGATTATTGCTATAAGAAACACTGATTATTTATATGTCAACTTTATTTTACGAAATATATTACGAAATTTCCGTTGATTTTTAGCGTTATAGGGGCTTTTATATTGTCAATAGTGACACGCTTCACTTGCTATATTCGTATAATGGCTGCTGTATTCGAGTTGAATCTTTCACGAGATTGACGTATCTTTCCTTTAATTATCTCGACCGCTGATAACGTGGGTCAATTATTGTTGTCAAAGCTATGCTCAAGATAAAGGAGCAAATCGTTCTATTGGAATGGAACGTAAATTAAATGATCTGTGAAAATGGGGTTTAATGCGTGTGAGTAAAGCGGACTGGACGGGCTAATCTGGGACGACACTTTCCGTCTAAACTGAGTTTTGCTAAGAAGAGACTGTCTACAAACGAAAAATATCAACAAAGCGGAAAGTGTCGTCCCTGATTAGCCTGTGCGGACTGCACGTGGTTATCTAGGACGACACTTTACGAACATGCATTAAACCCCCTTTTCACAGAGCGAGGCTCAATAATGTATTTGTTCAAGGGAAGCAACTTATACATACGAATTCTCAAAGTATTTCACAAGTTGTATTTCGTAAATCGAGAAGTAAATCAATACACATGATCGTTTAAATATTTGAGTGAGATTTGTTTCAACAATGGAAGTAGAGTCAATATGACACATTTGAAATAACGGACATATCGATTTGTTTAAACCGCTTTAAAGTTCGCTTCCATTTGTATAACCTGAAATTAACTTCTAGTATTGTCCGACCTTTCAAAGTTTGATTCGCATATAACATGCGAAAAAAACACGCAGCTTTTTTTTACCAATCTAGTAAGACGCGAATTAATCCCATTAAATAATGTATCCCATTTATGCCTAGCGTCTAGAAAAAAAGGACTTGGCAAACAGCATAGACCCAGATGAGACGCCGCATGATGATGCGTCTTATCAGGGTCTGCGCTGTTAAGTTAAAGGAATTTCTGCGGGAAATATTCAAAATATAGAAATAAATATACTAGACATCCCTAATTTTGGAGAAAAAAGATCCAATTTAGAAGGATGGGAGAGTCCACTAGGCATAAATGGGTTAACCTGTACTCAGAAATGATTAATTTGATGATATGCATACTAGTGTTGTTGTTTGTTTTGCTTTGCTGTTGTTTTCAAGGTTTTTTGGTATTTGTTTTGTAGTGTTGGTTGCCTTTTTGTTGTTGTGTGATGCTTTCTATGATATTGATGGTTTTGATCGTTATGATTGTTAGTGGGGGTGTGGTGATTGTGGTTACGGTGATGGCGGTATTGTTTGTGGTTGTGATGGACTGGTGGTGGAAGCGTTTGTGGTTGTGGTGGTGATAGCGAATGGCAATACACTTTCTGTTTGAAATAATTGAGTTTTGGCGCAATTCTGCGGACTTATCTCACGTTAAATGCAAACACATGTAAAACGGTATTAACAAATTAACAGCACCGCTTTGCTTTCACCACAGTCACCAAGACAAAGCCGTGTTTGTATCTAGAGAGGTAGAAATGTAAAATGTCAATGACAGTAGGACGCCCGAAAATGTAATGTATGCAAATATTGATCACTGCGCGGTTGGCGATTAAAATAAATGCATTGGTTAAGTGCAAATATCTTTTTTCTAGATTGCATATTCAATAATACTTTAAAGAGCTGTCCCAGTAGGTTACGCCTTTGAAGGCATAAAACGCATAAACAAAAAGCGCTAACGCACCGCAATCCTTAGATTAAAATTTCCTTAAAATCACACCGGCAGCCCAAGTATGTATGATCCAGACGAATTAAATATAAAGAAAACTATATTAATACAAATAAACATAACACTTAAAGAACACAGTAGTGTATATACTGGAAAAAAAACATAACCGGAAATGACCTCACCTGGTACGACGATGCCCGGAACTTGTTCCTGATACTGAGGCTGACGTCACGAACCTGATCCTGCAGCCGCTTGAACTCCGCCTGGTCGAAATACCACAAACCTTGCGTAAGCATGACGTCAACAACAACAACAACACTAACCAGCAAAAAAATACACTTCTGAAACCAAAATCACCCTTGTGTCCGTTTATCGTTGCACGTGTAATGTATTAAGTTGATTCAGCCATTTAACGACGCACCAATTAGTTTTGTTGCTGTTAGATAAAGTAATTTAGTCCACGAAATAGCGTAGAAAGTTCACTATAATGACATTGTTGAAGTTGATCATACGTCCATAAAAATCCATAAACTGAACAATTGTGTTGCCACAAGTACAACCAAATATTTAGTTAACTTGTTACGATCGAAACCATATTTACCCGCAAAAGCTCTAAATCAATATCTGTTCTTTCAATATTAGACATTGGTCAACTTACTGGCCCCGGTAAAGCTACTCGTACTGTCTTCAAATGTTTTCAAATTAGTTTACTTCATTCATTCTAGTTTAATTGTAACTCATATCAGTATTTTTCACATTAACATAACATTCAATACCGAACCAAAACTAATATTAATCCGCGTTATATGTGATTCCACAAACAAGCAACATTAATTGAATCCAATATGATAAATAACGAAGAGACCTCTACAGCTAAACCTGGTTCATTCTAAGTAACAGCCACACTTTATCACATAATTCAATTAATTCACTCTAATTTGAAGTCAGCGTTCGATTTAAACATTGCCTTCGACGACACTGTGTTCAGTTAAAGATATCTAAACTTTAGAAGGTTCAATTTAACACTCATCCTTTAGCTCGTGCCAAGATGTTTTCGCAATTAGCTTATAAATAACGCGTTGCGCAGTATTAGATCTTGACATTGTCAAAATGATAGAGTGTAACCCGATGAGGTTACACAATGATAAATCTAATCCGTCGGCAAGATGAAGTGATAGCTAGATCAGAAATTAGCCAACATTCATGTCAATTTCTGATATGAAGTTTAGGCAAACAATTGCACATGCGACATTCCGTTTAATATTTAGTTTACAGACAGAACAGACATCAAAGAGTATCTAAAGACGAAATCGATTTCAATTTAATCTCGATATTTATTACGCATTTTATACGACACAGTGTCTTTTATCCAGTAACGAAATATTACAACGTGGGTTTAATATCTCCTCCTTTAATACCCAATGCACATATTTCACGGTTTAATTATATAGATTAATTCTACAACATTTTGAAAAAGCTATTTGGTAAATGTCTATGAAAGTCAAGAGGGCTGAATTACCAATGAGGCATGAAATAACCTTTTACAATCTCGTCAATGAAAAGTGCACGGAAGAGCGACCATATCTACGAGATATTCGATCATGAGAATGTACATTCCTTTTCTTGTAGGATCGAGTGTACATGTATTGGTTTACATGCACTATATCTCTATGTGAAAGCGTGATTATTGATCTTTAAACACTTGTGATATATCTGTGTTGCGTTCATGTCCCTCTATCAACGACCAAAATAAAGCAAAACACTTCGTAAGCACGAGCTTGCTAAATCAAAAACGTCATGCATTCTTCCGGACATGGGTAGTCTTTCAACTATTCAGCCTCTGTTGTTCGGAAATGGTTACGACTCGAGAGTGTTTAATAAGCTGAAGGCTTTCGATGCAACGGAGCTAAAATAAATAGGTTTACACTCAAAATGCTTAAACGATGAATGCATTTGACGACTTACGGTTGCTTTGGTATTTTACGAGAACATGGTGGTACGTTTTAAAGTATTACAGCATCCCAGTTTTATTTAATTACGATGCTTCTTTCAATTTTTAACAAACCTATGTATACCGGCTATATTTAGATTTCACATTGACAATTTGATTAAAGATATTTACTTAGGTACAACGTTAAGATTCCTCTAATGTGTCTGTTTTCGAATACCCTGTCTCACTTTCTAGTCAAAATTCATATTTATTGGAGTCATTCATTTTTAAAGAATATACGGCTTAAAAAGATTATCTATTTCGTTTACTTGAACACATTACATTGTAAATAATTTCAAATACTTATTTATTGAGTTTACGGGCTCTAGAATGAAAAAAATGCTAAATAATCGTAAACTTTTCATCATATGGTGTTTAAAAATGGTTAAAAGATACATACCTTTGGTGAATGACGGTTGCTTTTTTCTTTTACGAGAACAGAGTGGAATGTTTTAAAACTATTACAGCATAGTTTCATAGGCTATATTCGCATTTCACATTGACAATTTTATCAAAGATATCTACTTAAGAACAACGTTTATATTCCTCTGATGTGTTTTTTTAATATCCTGCCTCACTTTTTGCTCAAAATTCTTATTTATTGGAGACATACATGTTTATAGAATAGACAACTTAAAACAGATTATCTATTCCGTTTACTTGGTTTAAACATATTTATTCCAGTGTTTACAAGATAATTTACAAACATCTTAAGTTTATAGGATTGGAACGTTAACCTAGCTAGAAGGGTTCCTTTCCTCATTTTCATTCCGTTTACTAGAAAACATTGCATTTGTAAATATTTTCATATACTAATATATTGAGTTTATTGGCTACAAAATGAAAGATTACCTAATAAACGTTAACTGTTTTGTCATAAAATGTGTCTTGTAATCGATGTTGAAATTAATGAATTAGTGACATAGAACTTACCTTTGATAGCGTGTAGATATCTTCTGCTGAAAAGAATGACACGAAAACATTACATTGATAACATTGAAAACCAATTAAAACTAAAATAAAGTGTTTATAATTAATTTAAAATATACAATGTATCTGTAATTATAAAACCAAACTCACTGCTTGTGTTCACCATTGCAATATTTTAACTCGACAATTCGGGACTAAACGGACGTCAAAACATATTTGAGAATTAAATACCTTGTTTGAATTTTGGGTCAAAGTACCCCGTTTAGAATAATCTTTAAATCTCACTCTTACCAAAAAGGTTAACAACGCAAAGCAAATAAAATCTTATGAAAATATATATACGATAACCTTCAAACAAATCAGAATTTGTTCGTCCCCATTTAATCATACAAAGCCCCACCATATCCTTATGTCAAAGTGTTCAATTCAAGTCCATGTAAAAACTTTGGACATATAATCGCACACTTAAAAATCTCCTAGATACTCGCGGAAATGACTTCCTTGTACAAAAGAAAGGATCGAAATGCGTTTACAACTGTTTAATTTAAACTTACTTTTTAACTGCATTCTTGCAAAAATGTCAATAGTGATCACATTTGATGTGTGAACACATTTAAGCCAACGTTATTTACACAGGACGCATTTGGCGTATTCCAGCTATGTATCATGCATGTTAGTCTTTTTACACAGGACGCATTTGGCGTATTCAGCTATGTATCATGCATGTTGGTCTATTTACAGAGGACACATTTGGCGTATTCCAGCAATGTATCATGCATGTTGGTCTATTTCGTAAAACTGCCGGAGATCCATTACATTACCATAGTTACATCATCCAAAAAGTATGAAACAAAATACTATCACACAATACTAGTAGTATTCATCTGCAATATTTTTGTTCATGCATTTGAGTGCTTTAAACCCAATGGCATGACTATGTAAAATTATGTACAACTATTCCAGCAGATGTTCGACCTAGTATTGAAAGAGTAGTTGAAAGAACAACATGTCAAGTACTTTATGCACTATATCGTAAACAATTACAAATGATCATAATGCTGTCGTTGCAATGTCTCTCTTCACATTAACAGACAAATAAAGGTTGGTTTGGCTGTGAAAGTTTGAGCGAAATACACACAGCAAAAATGTGAGACCACAAAGTTTTCCGGTCATATGAAAGGATGAATACAATGCGATATGCCTCTCATCGTTAGGGGCATGGCAAACTGAACATATGTAAAAAGAAATAAGTATAGAAATGAACAAGTGTCCAATAAAAAGCTTGTAAAACGTGCAATTTACACACAATTAAACACAATCTGTTTGATGTTTTTTTTTATGAAAAGCATTGAATCATTCAACAATTTTCTAGAATTGTGTGTTTAATTAATCATGTCATTGTTCAAAACAAATTTCTGTATGCGCTGACGCAAATATATTCTCCTTGTCACAGCGAAAATCGATCATTTCTAGAGCATTTTAATTGTTACAACATCGTTCAAATTTAACTTTGCTTTTTCGATAATTTAATTCATTAATGGATAAATTTATCGCATTGTTAGTTGCAAACCACACAATAAATAAAGGATTAACGTCGCGAATCGCAATTATTGCTTCAATGAACATGCTAATTTCTAGATTTTCTGCCGCGCAGGTTGAAATGAAATGATATAAACATAAGAATGTAGCACAGTTGGGCATGGACAAAATGTCTTGACATTCATGCATTTTGTACCTTAAACATTCTTTTCTTTGGTATTCCATCAATTAAAGTATGGCGCAGTGATATACGATTCGACCTGGTAACCGACCCAGACGCAAAATATTCATTAAATATTATCGCAAATAGGCCGAGCTCTGTGAAAAGGGGGTTTGCATAAGCTAATCAGGAACGACACTTTCCGCTTTTATGATATTTTTCGTTTAAAGAAAGTCTCTTCTTAGCAAAATTCCAGTTAAAGCCGAAAGTGTCGTCCCTGATTAGCCTGTGCGGACCGGCTAATCTGGGACGACACTTTCCGCACTTGCATTAAACCCCCTTTTCACAGACCGAGGCTCAAATATATTTGATGTTAAAGTCTCAGCGCATATTGCCGTTAGGTAACGTGTACATACCGTTGGTAAGCCGCCTGTCGTTGGTCTCCTCCGCCCCGGACACCCAGCCTATCTCCTGCAGCGTCTTCTGCAACAGTGTCATACATACCACGTGACAAAACACGATTGAAACATGCACCGGAAATACTATATTATCAATAAGATTTCATGTGGTTATGAGCCGCGTTCTGAGAAAACTGGACTTAATGTATGTGCGTAAAGTGTCGTCCCAGATTAGCCTGTCTAGTCCGCAAAGGCAAATCAGGGACAACACTTTCCGCTTTTACGGAATTTTTCGTTTAAAGGAATTCCCTCCTAAAAAAAAAATACAGTCTAGGCGAAAAGTGTTGTACCTGATTAGCCTGTGCGGACTGCACAGGCTAATCTGGGACGACACTGTACGCACATGCATTAAGACCAGTTTTCACAGAACAAAGCTCATATTAATCTGTTTGTGCGTCAGATACAACATGTATTACCGCATTGACGATTCGAAATGATTCTCTTAACATATTCTACGGAATATATCGTAAATATATGTGCGCTTGATCAAATATAAGAAACTGGTGTTCCAAAATAGCTTATAATTACTCCTACATTGCAATATGGCGATACCGTCGCAGAATACTCCGGACAATTTATGACGTTATTCTCCATTCCTTGTATGGTTTTTAAAGTACGGTAAATGACGATGCTATTGACAAGCATACAGCTCTCATAAATGTTGTGTGTTTTTGTTTGGCAAGGCTAATACCGTTTAACAAACTTTGAGTCACACGAGAAACCCAGAACAAAACTGTAATATCCTGTAATTACAAATGTACACTTACATTATAACAAATTATCATTTTAAGAAACGTTCCACGGAATTCTTCAGTGATGAGCGATTCAGTCAGTATTTGAGCATAAAAAATTAACAGAACGATGTTTATTATTTCCTAATCTGTGTGTCTTCTTGACAGCAGACTTTCTGCAAGTATCATAATGGATAAAAAAAAATAATAATAAAATTAGTTTTTGTTTTGTTTTCTTGCAATCCACAATTACTTACTTTTAAATTTTTCTGCTTCGCAATTAACGGTACGTTTATGTACGGCGGTCGAATGACGTCAACGTTAAGTGTTTCGCTCACGTGAACACTCAGTAGCACCTTCCTGTTTCCGAAACACGTGCGCGCATTCCTCTCTTTTCTAAACATTTTTATTTTATTTATAATACCCCTGTGTCAAGTATGTTCCAAACAAAACACATGTTTCCTTTGTAATCACGCTGTAAGAAAATAAGTTATTTCCAATATATAATTCTATCTCGTTTACAAGTTTTGTGTCGCCAATTGTGTTTCCCGTCACAATCATCTCTTGCAAATGATCCGCAATGTAATTACGCGTTCCATTCTAAAACACCGATAATTACGTCCCAGCGTGACCTTTACAATGGCATTTTGCAGGTACAATTTGCATTTTATATTTTCCATAATTTCCTGAATTTAGGAACTCCGTGAAATTTTATCACGATTCACTAGCGATTAATGAAAAAAATGCGTTTAGCTTGAACTTATTTTCCGATGTACTTTGCAATGTCCCACAAAACAATATCACAAAAATAGATTGTAATCACTAAAAATGTAATTCATGTATCAGCGTTAATATATCATTACAATCATATAGTTCACTGTTTATTTTTATTAAAACACGAAACCACGTATGTTTTATTCGAGTAGAAAAGAAGGAAGCGAAAATGAGAAAGTGATTATTCAAGACAGAATATTTAATAATCCACCGGGCTTAGATATTCCACCCTTTGATGGCGGCAGAGATTGAAGAGTGCCTGCACGTGCGTTATTTACAGCGTCATTGACTTCAATCTTATTTGATGACTACGGCCTCAAGATGCCCGTATCGAACAGACTACTTATTTATTGTTTTACACGGGCATGCAAGTCAATTTTGAAGAGCCAATCATCAAGTATAAACAAACATCAATATCATTCGTTGCAATAAACTATAGATGCAGTTTGCATCAAAATGCAGTTGCACTTAAACTGAAGTGTCGATGTGTTTTTAAATAAGTCGTGCACCGGACTTAATGCATGTGCGTAAATTATCGTCCCAGATTAGCCGGTGCAGTCCACACAGGCTAATCAGGGACGACACTTTCCGCTTTAATGGTATTTTTTTTTTTTAAGTCTCTTCTTAGCGAAAATCAAGTTTAAGCGGAAAGTGTCGTACCTCATTAGCCTGTACGGATTGCACAGCCAAATCTTGGACGACACTGTACGCACATGCATTAAACCCTCTTTTCCCAGAGCGAGGTTCATATCTTATAAAACTGCACGTGAGATGCATGCACAGCATATGTGTATGATTCCCCTTAAGGTTCAAGTACAGATTTATGTGACATTAAAATAAATGAACCGCGCTCTGTGAAAACAGGGCTTAATGCATGTGCGTAAGGGTAGTCCCAGATTAGCCTGTGCATTCCGCACAGTGTAACATCCGATGAATTTTTAAAGAGTAAATCGAACCCATTTTGTGCATGAAACCCAATCAATTTTGATCTCGATGACAGAAACGCATTGAGGCAAGACTTCTTATTCGTGAAACATGCGTGTGCATTATCTAATTAAGGTTTATGTAAAACATGTAAATGTCGATGACAAGCAGACTTTGTGCGATACAAACTATTCAAAACATCACACTGACATAACATTCAGTTTGTGCACAACTCAACAACGATATGAGTGTTTGTTTGAATGCTGTCATTTCCATTTCATTACGGTTAATATACACTGTATCAAATTAGTTCACAAAGAATCACTCCTCTTCGACATTGATCGATAATGCGTATTAAGAAAGTATACGTTGTTTGGTGAAGTAGGTTGAGGATTTAAGCAGCTATTGATCAATCTATAGATGAAGTTTCAAATTTTACCATCAGTCAGCAATATTAGAAAATAAATATTAAATAAAAAAAATATATGAGACGCGCTCTGCGAAAATTGGGCTGAATGCACGTGTGTAAAGCTTCATCCCAGATTAGCCTGTGCAGTCCGTACAGGCTTATCAGGGATGACTCTTTCCGCTTTTATTGTATTTTTCGTTTAAAGGAATACTCTTCTTGATTAAACTCCAGTTTCAGCGGAACGTTTCCTTCCTGATTAGCCTTTGCGGACTGCACATGCTTATCTGGGAGGACACTTTACGCACATACATATAACCCCCTTTTCAAATAACATATGCGCATATTATAATAATTAACTTATTAAACATGAGTATTCGTATTCCACGGATACTAGTTAAATGTTCTAGTGTTGCAGTAGCGCCATGAAGTCAACATTCTCAATATGTTTAGACGTGGACTTGGCCTTTACTTATTTTTAAATAGTCTTTTGGAAACTTGGTTAAGGCCGTATAATGATCGTGTAAGTTTACAAGTTAATCAGATTACTAATAGGATTGTATATATTAACTATGTCGGCAAAGAATTAACGTTCGGTATAAATAAATTTTAAAATTATGTATACCGCGTTCGAATGCTTTCTGATCAAAATTCGTATTTACAATAATGTGTCGTGTTCTGAGAAAACTGGGCATAATGCTTGTGCGTAAATTGTCATCCCAGATTAGCCTGTGCAGTCCGCACAGGCTAATCAGGGACGACAATTTCCGCTTTTATGAAATTTATCGTTTAAATGATTTCTCTTCTTAGCGAAAATCCAGTTAATGCGGAACGTGTCGTCCCGGATTATCCTGTGCGGACTGCACAGGCTAATCTGGGATGAGACTTTCCGCACATGCATTATGCCCAGTTTTCCCAGAACGCGACTCAAATGTTTTTGAGCTTTTGAAATCTTCACTTATTAACATAATCAGGATGAAAAAATGTTTATTTCCAATTACATTTTAACAATTTACAATAAATCATTAGCAACATTTTTACTATTTTTTTGCATTAAAAAGATACAACCAACGTACACGCTTTTCTGTCTCTGTTATTCAATTTACTAATCGAACTGCTTATCAATTATATTGGCAAACGAATCAAGCCATCAAATAAATCGTCGGGTCAAGTACTTGAATTCTGATAAATCGATACACCGGTATCTCCAACTAATTTAATTAATAAACAATCATACTGTGTTTTCTTATTGTTGGTCGATCACATTTCATGTTTGTTTAGATGTTTCTTTATGTTGGGGATTATTTTCCTAAGAATATATTTTAAATATTCTACTCAGCAATTTATCCGAAAACAAAAATTTACTTAGAGGGAATACTTACTGTGTCAAGGCGAGCAAATCCCGTTTTAGCCCCGGATCCAATAAGACTTTTCCACGTCAGATCTAAATTGTCCACGGTAAAATCCACAACAATTTCTGTCATACCGGTGTCACGTGACCCGTCAGTCACGCGGTAGTCACCGGAATTGGTCAACACCATCACACTGTCGCCGAACCCCGTGCGCCTGTGTCCGCTTCCCTGTGTATTTTCGTTTGTATAATTCCCGTCTCCCACGGCTGATGATAATCGGGTAACTCTGCGGTGCGGTTCTCGTGGAATCTCGCAGAGGGGTTCCCCGAAAATCCCGTCACGTGTCGTGCGCTGAAGGAATTCCTCCTGTTTCCGGTTTTTCTCGCCCCGATTTGGTTCCCGGCGTCCCCTATGGTATACAGCGCCACATGATCGCGATCTATGTTTAGAAAAGCGGTACATTAACAGGCGCTGGTCCCCGGCGGTTTGTTGCCGCGGTGAACGGGGGGAAAAGGAAGGTAGAATCATCCCACGGCTATAATAATGCTTATCGTAATCCATGGGGATGACATGAATTCAATGAATTCCAAGAGCTCTAAGCACTGATATGGATAAAACATGTATCGTTCACGCGTGATTGTTGCTTGTATATATCTTACAACGACATTCAATAAGTAATGTATATCCAGGCTGAAGGAGTCACGAACACAAGATGTTTTATTTAAGATTTAGCGCTGACACAATACAAAATTGATAATTACATGGCGAACAGAGAGAAATATCGTTTAAGTTTTGGTATTGAATGTTGTATTGCTTTTAAATACTCCGCTTTACGAATCGAAACCGATAATTTGGTAGTATGAACCTTGAATAAACTTTTTAAAACGTTTTCATATTCAAATCAAATTACTATTCAATTCCATTTCATTGTGCATTTTGACAAGTCAAATTGTTCGAGTTCAGTTATTTAAAGTGTTCGATAGCACAATGTGAAATCCAATGTCGGAAACTACTTTTGATCACTCGAATTTAAATTAAAATCGGTTATCTACGAGTACTAATAACGCTTAATCCAGAAATACTATAATGGCAATGGAATTCCAATATTAACTATTACAATTAAAATGAATAAAATTCTATTTCTATTGCATTCAAAAACGGCAAACACTGCTTCCTCGAACGTACCGGTACTTAGGAACATTTGGTCTACAATTCGCCACTTTAAGAATTAATAGTGTTTGGATAAGTGATTAAATCAAACCAATAATACGCGATTTTGTTAAATAGCACGTAGTAAACCTATGACCAGTATTTGTAAATCTCCATTTCAAAGTTCATCTTAATACACCAGCATTATCCGGGCCAGAAAGCGTCCCAGCTTCTTTATTTCTAAACAAAGTATTTCTTTCAATTAGAATGTGTTTTGCCCTCAATATAAAACCCGTTTAATCCCCAAGTAAACCTTTCAAAAATGTTAAGTAAATCTAATGGCATCGTAAATGATCTAATGTATTGTATTTTTTTTAATTACAACCATTTTACGGTGTGCTTAAGAAAACGTATATATATATCCAAGTAGTTTCAACAGTTATTATGCTATTCATGGTTCGTTTTTGAAAAGCTTTTTGAAAAGCCTACTATAAACATAGAATTAATGTTAAAGTGTTTGTGTAAATCGAACCGTCGACCACAGTAGAAGCTAAATGACATGCAAATTAATGAGTGTTTATTCAAATTATAGATTTGCATTTGAATACCAATTGTGCAGAGCTAGACGCCGTCGAATGCATTTAAGGGAACGCATATTTTGTTATTCAAGTTAACAATAAAAATTCTGACGAATAATACATAATAGTTTAATTAATGTTTCTATGTTTTTGTGGTGTTCATATGATATTGGTTGATCGTTTCTTTGTTGTCTCTGTTTTTGTAATTTTTTGCATGTAGCTGCTGCTTTCGTTGTTGGTGCAGACGGGTGTGATGCTGTTGATTCTATGATATTAATAATACTCATTGTGTGTGAATTTGCTGTGTGTTTGTTGACTTGCTGTGCCTGGTACTTTTGTCCTGTGTGAGACTGTTTGACTTGCCTTTCGCTCCTACTGATGTAGCCGACGTTTTACTTTTGGTATATTCTGATGACGTGTTTGCATTGATGCCTTTAACTGTTACAAAAACCATATATTGAGCGCGTCTAGCGACCCAGTTTGCGCGCCAGCTATTTAGTTACCTGTGTCTGACGGTACGAATGTCTACTTCCGGTCGCCGATGATCTACTTCCGGTCGCTGATGATAGCCTGTGGCCGTGCCCTTGACCGACCAGAACTTCTGGTATCCAGTAGTGATAAGGTTGTCAGTCAGAATTTCGTCACTCATATACATTGACCCCATCATCAGTCGATTTGATTTGTGAATACACCGCAATTATTAATCCTTGATGAGGTTCACGATATGTTCACATAATAATGTCCCTATGGCCCGTTTGGTTTTTTCTCGGGTAGTATTATAAGCAGTCAATTTTTTCTTCAACCCCTGAATCATTGACTGTGTATTGGTGTTCAGGCGTTTTATCCCGGTTTCTGCAAAGAGACGTACTTATTTTACCACTTAAGAAAATGCATACGTCACAACATAACAAAACGAATCTTACCATTAAAAGAGCGCACAATTTGAATCAAATAGTTAAATTACACCAGTATCACAGGTGTTTTGTAAACGTAAATGTGCCCACATTCGTGAGTTAATATATTTTGTCACCATGGGACTAAATCTATCCAATATTAAAAAAAAAAAANAAAAAAAAAAAAAAACGTTTCATTTTATTTAAATGATTATTTTTAATAAAACGACATCAAGAAAATTAGGAAACACAGATACATTTCGCATGTAATACCAAACACTTTCACTCCATTACCGTTTAAATTTGGTTCACATCTGCCTTTTTGTAATGTTTTTGAAGTTATTTTAATACTTCAATTCAAGCTAGTGCACGGTATCTTGAATACAAGTAAAGTAATATCACGGTAACCTTTCGTCGTTTTACAATTGTAAATCTTCTTTGTAAATCAACACAAACGTGTTTTGGTGCTATTACAAACTATATCCTTCTGAATGTATCAAGCAATTCAATTTCAACTAGTACAATGCCATCCATTATTGACGAGTCGTTAGTTATCCCTTCAACAAATAAATACTTTATTTGATTGTATTCACTTAAGAACACATATTTCCTCTGAGGTTTTAAGGTCTTAAGACATCGCAAATAATTCCTTTAGAACACTTCGTAACAATTACTACTGCAAATAGTTACGAATACACAAGTAATTACGATCGCTGATTTTAATCGTTTCGTCAAAAATAATGTTTACATTTTTGCGGTTTGAATAATGCATTTGTAGGCTAATCAGTAGAAATAATTGCGTTTTTATAAGAGAAGAAAATCTCAAGCGACAATGGTGGCGGTAGAAGGTGAAATTTCAAATAATTATGAGACGTAATGAATACATTCATACAAGTGCGTAGCTTTACCAAAGTTTACTAAAACAGGGTCTAATTAATCATTCAAACGTGTTCACCATTGATACCTTACATCTGTATCATTATATGCACAGTTACATAGATAGTTTTTTTGTTTTGTACATACATGTATGAGATAAGAAAAAAAGAAAAAAAGAAAAAAATCATACGAAATCTTTTTAGTTATAATAATTACAAGTAAAACGTATGCTTAATATTTAAGCTATGCATCTGCGCGCATAATTTTGCATAAACATTCCGAATGTTCCTGTAACGAATAAGTCATAAGCACTGTAATTAACTTGTCTTTTTCTTTTATACATTAAGTAAAGACATAATGACAAAAGTATTTGTTTAAAGCATGTTATCAAATAAAAAAAATGCAACACCTGTTGGTACAAACTTATACATGAATATTAATCATGAACAAATTAGTCGCGTAATGCGAAAATGGGTCTTATGCCACAAGCGTCCAGGGTAGCTGCAAACCAGCCTGCGCATCCACGCAGTCTGATCAAGATCTACCTTGTCTGCTGTTAAGTCACCGCTGCTCTGGCTGGTCTGGAGCTATCCTAGAAGCATGTGGCATAAGATACATTTTCGCATGACGTGGCTCAATTATTATTTTCCTGAAAATGGAAGCCTACTTTTTTTGAAGGTAAAAATATTGCAGAACTGTAAAGTCAATATCTGTGGCATTTTATTTTTCCTATTGTCTGTGGTTTACGTGAGACGATAAGATGGCTGAAATAAAAAAAATCCTTTTGTTTTGAAACTTCACTTTTTTTTAATTTAAAATAAAAATACCTCTATTCAGACTATTTCCTTAAACTTAACATATGAGAAAACGCACTTTGCAACAACGAAAAATTTTCACCTGCGTAAGTGTTCTGCGACGAATGTTATTGACAAAACAATAATGGGAATGTAAACTCATACATACATATATTCAATTTTCTTTTATCACTACTGGATACGAAACTGAGTATTTTTTATTTCTGAGCAGGTATATAACAACAACAACAACAACATTTATTTCGGCAATTAAGCTACAAATAAGCTTCTAGCCTACAAATTGATAAGCAAATGGTAATTTTTCAGGTAAAGATTGCTGTGAGTGTTCGTTGAATATGGAGGAAGAAAGATATTAGTATCACAGGTCAACGAACGTGATGGTAACGTTTGTGTTTGATGGTTATTACATATTTATTTGCATACATGACAATAATATAAGTAAATCGCTTTATGGCATTATGAGAAAACTATTTAGAATATATAAACATTACATTATTACAATAGCGCATGCTTTTTGGCATAATAAGAAAACTATTTTTATATTTATATATATATATATATACCTGGTCGGAAATAAAATACTTAGTTTCGTATCCAGTAGTGATAAAAGAAAATTGACACAGAACATGTTTCACTCTTTCCTGATATATTTCTCCTAAATAGGCTTTAAAAAAAAACTAAACCAAACTATGAAAAAGCCTATTGAGGCGAAATATATCGGGAAAGAGAGAAATAAAATAATTGAAAATCACAAACACGTACATATTTTCCCAAAGATGTAAACACGATCCACTTTTAATCCCACAAATCGTCTTTTCTTAAAGTACTCGAGCGTTTAATTTCCTGGGAAAACACAATCAGCAACTACAAGTATTACGCACAACTCATACAAAATTCAAATGGCCATCTCGTTTCACGTTGATTGATTCCGTTACGAATTTGAATTTCCGTCAATAGCACTACGTGTGAAGCAATAAAGATACGTGCGCCATAAACAAACAACAAATTCATGATTTACTTCATAAATGTCGACAACAATGGCCTATAAATGACATTGATTATTGCGGATTGACTTTTTCGGACAATGGCCTTTATTGCTTTAATCCAGCAAAACACAGGCCATTCAGCGAGTGATTAATTGATTATTAAAGTTAAACTTCTATAATACGTGATTGTGTTTTCATTCGAAGTCAAGTATCCGAAAAGACAATTATAGTTTCACAGTTTGAACCTACGGAAATAAACAAGGCGCACACCTGCGACCAAAAGGTACTCAAATGTTCTGAGCAGGTAGTGTTCATCAGGTTTCCCAATAAAACTGCCCAAACACCTTTTTAACAAACTACAATCGTTTTAAACTCTGTCCAGATATCATAACAGCACACGTTTTGAAACATTCTTGACACGTTTCATGATGAGTGAGTTATACACATGTGGTTTCTATAGTTTTCTAATGGTTTTACTATTGCTAGTTAGGATAAAATGCCCCGCCTCATGGTAGCCATGTATTTCAATGGACTGAACTCATACCTCACTCGGCGGACACACCATAAGAACACACGTTCAGAACAAGTTTCATGAATATTGGTCAATAATTGTGACCTCACTTGTGTTCACAAGCTTTTTTCTTTAATTAAACATAGTGACCTCATTTTTTACACCACGTCAGACGTGCCCACTTACAAAGTCGGTCGAGATATCATTGGGACACATGTTCTGACCAAGTTCCGTTAAGATTTGACAATAAAAGTGGCCCCAAAAATGTGCCAAAGCCTTTGCTTTAATTCGATCTAGTGGCCTACTTTATGACACCACATGACCGAGTTACGAACTCGATCGAGGTATAATTGGAAAAAAATGTTCTGACCAAGTTTCGTTATGAATTGGTAACACATGTGGCCGCAAGAGTATTCAATAGCTTTTTTTTTAAATATGACCTAGTGACCTAGTTTAAGACCCCATGTGACCAAGTTTAACTCGGTCGAGATAAAGGGAAACATATTCTAAGCAAATTTCATGTAGAGAGTGCACAAACGCCTTTTCTTTTATATGACATAGAAACCTACTTTTTTACCCCACGTTGCCCCGTTTCGAATTTCGCCAAGATATTATTGGGGAAAATGTTCTGAACCAGTTTCATGAAGATTTTGCAATACATAGCAAATGTTGAGGAAGGACGGCGCACGACACACGACGCACATCAAACGGCGGACAAAAAGCTATCCCAAAAGATTACGATACACACGTTGTGTTCTGGTGAGATAAAATCTGGTGCACGCTAAATTAATATACTAATATAACTTTTTTGTAATGCTATATACAATCCTTTACCATCACATAAACACGTTTTACGAATAAATCAAAGTACTGAAAGTACTGGTGGGGCGATTTTGCTGGATTTTTTATAACCATGCACTTCACAATAAAAACTTAAAATTGCTTTATTTTAATAAAATTTGCATTAAATATTTTCTAATGATTCATCAGAGGTACCAACACAATTCTGCAACAGCAAAACATATTTGCGGAGAAGAGTGGGTGGGGTGGCATTTTATCTGCAATATGGGCAAAAAGAATACTATTTCAGTGGAATGTGACCAATATTTAACCCCAAAACCGTCAAATTGAGGTCATAAAAATGATAAGACTTTAAGGGGTTTTCCTACTATTTAAAAAAGGCCGTAAAACGGACCCAATCCCAAACCAAGCGGACCCGATCCCCAAAACCGGGTTTTCCCAATCAGCAATTTTAACTTTTTTTCAGTNTGCGGTCGGATATTGCGATGATGATATATGACAATGACATGAACAGGTTAGAAGTATTTGCAAAATGCATACCATATAAGTAGCAAGTTTGGCAACTTTATAATTGTGCAACATTGATGTGTTTTAACGTTGTTCCCATTGTAATGTGTTTTGTATTTGTAAATAATTGTAATCGTCTGTATTAATTTGAACTAAATAAGTTATAATTCTATAAACAAGTTATGTTTTGCTCATTGTAGTATGTTTCCAAATGGAAAATTATAAAAAATACTCGTATTTATAAAGAAACAAAGCAAGTTATAAGTTAAAGAAAAAAGGTTGCACTGTAATTTAACCATTTTTATTTCACAAACATAAATTAAAGATAAGATAATATGCGGTTACCATTTATTCTTCAATTCTTCTTTTGACACACTTTTATCTAACTGGCATATACAAGACAAAGCTCAACTTGCCAATGCTCTACTCACCACAATTGTGTGTAGATTAAAATAACCATGTTTAATTTCGTCTGGTTGTGATTGCTTCTATGATTAGTTGAAAATCTGCACGCCTCATGCACGATAAATGTGTTCATCGCCATCATCCTTTTCCATGTTTAAACAGTTGATGTAAGCAGGAACTTCTTTGTGGATCAATTAACAAAGGTACGACATATTCATCACAGAAATTACCCTTTACCTTTTACGTCAATTTCCGTCGAACAGTAAAAAAAACAATGCGGAACAATTATAATATTTAACACTCTTTTAAGTCCCGGATATTGTTCTCAATCAGTAAATTGTGCAACAATAACTTTTAATTAAAAAAACTTGCGTTACTCGAGTACATTCTAAATTATCAAAGAATTCTACAATGCAATCTCACCGGTTTCATTCGAGCTATTTATTCCATTATTACATTTTTTATTCACATTGTATTATAATAATCCATCCTTAATACACAAAATACGTCATATTGTAATGCAACTTTCTTTCAACATGCCCATACACTCGCGTCCTTGAACTGAATGAATGATGCAATCTAGTGACGTAATGTCAGCAGGCAAGCGCGTGCAGTTTTGCGATTTGTTTTGCATTTCGTTAAAAAAAAAACAATAGAAACGCTGGACTGTAATTGTGTGATCTATCTATCTGTTCTTATATACGTATATTCGAAAGTTGGCTGACATTTGCAAATTGTTATGTCAACATCGGTCTGATTATGCAGATTACAACCAGATTCATTATTTACAATTGAACGTGACAACACATTCATCAGGCATACAAACAAGACCATTAGGTTATCGAGCGTGTTTCTTGCAAATCACAATTTGACAACACTAGACTGTCATAGAACAATGACAAGAAAAAGTGTGAAATTTTAGGTAAAATTTGAAACATATAAATTTCAAGTTTTTATTTAAAATATTTTCCGTTTTAACATGTCTTGCATTTTACAATTTTGTTTGTTCTGTCTTTATTTTTAACCTAGCTTTAGGTATTGCTAGGTTTATTGAGGCTGTTTTGTGACGGTTTCCTCGGTGATATCAATACTTGGCGGAGAAGATCTTGAGAACTCTTCCGGAGTGAGGATCGAACCATGAAAAGCGCCAAGAAGCCATTATATCCACCATCTTTTTTCAGTGTATATGGGTCTTATTACACATTTGGTCACTTGTTTACTTCCGTTTTCCGTTTTCCGCAGTTACTTCTCAATATCATTAAATGGAGTATTAATTACTAAATAGCATATAAGATAATCATTTACTTTATGCAAACTGTATGAAACGAATGTTTGTGTTTAAAGTAATTTCGAGACCTCCTTTCTGGATAATGCCACACATCAAAATGAAGCAGTATTGCAGTTTTATCATACACACCTCTGTGGTCCTTTATTTATGGCAAGGAACCAATTGCCAAAACAGTACAGTACGGCACAAAACGAAACAACATATACACATAGTAAAATAAAGCTGGGGTCACCGCCTTGGAACGGTCAATGCTTAGCATTGGGGGTTTAAACCAGTTAATGAGCGCTCAACCTCACACTTGGCCCAGCAATATTCATGATACATATAAGTGTAAATAAAATTTAACCTCATAGCATTGCAACTCAAATTAAACAGTAATAAAAGGGAATTAAAACGCATTCAATTTNAACCCGGGATAATTTTCTTAATGCAAATACCAGACCAAGGCTTCTGTTTTCCGATCAGCTGCACAATGATGGTTGGTCATTTTACGGTGAGGGCTATATTTTGAAGGTCAAATGTTTAACATATAACACTTTACTGCTAGTCTAAGCAATAACAGTCTTCATGCATTGAAGGATTTGAAGTCACTTGATACAAATGTAAAATAATACCAGGCGATATGTTACACAGTCAAACCAGAATGCTATTACTATACTTCAAGGTCATAGGTCGAGCATTTGCATTTTATGCTAACATAGGGCATCTTACAGCTATACTTTCCACAATTATTTAAGGATAAAGGATTAAACATTAAAGGTTTGTTGCCATTAAAGCATCTTTTTCTTGTATTTGTATTCGATGTAATCGCCAACAAAAATATGATATTACTTATGACTAACTTATTTATTTAAATTAATATTTTCATAATTGTAGAGTATACTACACACAGGAAACTTTACATGCATATGCTTTTGTAGATCCGTTCAATTAAAAAAAAAACATTTGTATATAAAAAAAATAGTCCGTTAGCTTTACAATCAGCGTATACTGTTTTAGTCTTTCTATACTCTGTATACGTTTTCTCGGTCTTTGCACTTTGTCTGCATTGAGGAGCATGACGATCCATTTAAGCTATGCCAACTGTTATTTTTGAGACGTGGCAATAATCAGAGATAATTAATTTTGAGACACTTATGGGAACACTCGCGCTGCGCTCTTCGGGAATTTGATGAAACCATATTAAACACATCAGAATGCGTGTTGTCACTCTATAAATGTATAATTAATTTTTATAGTACGTTTTATTGTTAGATTTCACACAAAAACAAACTACGTGTGATAATTAAACGTAAGTGCAATCTAAGAACATCTTTATGGAAATTGAAAAAACACGCATATATCCACATTACAATATTCGTTGTATGTTTCTCCATAAAAGACGTTCTTTTAAACATGTTACAGAGAAGGCTTAAACATTTTTAAGTGCGAATATGCTAAATCATGATAATGAGCGTCGGACTAAGTAGATTACAGTAAGGTTCATTTTTTGTAGTTCACCTTCAGAACGAATATAAATGTTAAACAAACGAGAACAAGTGGAAATCGACTTTTGTGTTTGCAAATCACCATCTTTGCGGTCGGATATTGCGATGATGATATATGAAAATAACATGAACAGGTTGGAAGTATTTGCAAAATGCATACCATATAAGTAGCAAGTTTGGCAACTTTATAAATGTGCAACATTGATGTGTTTTTACGTTGTTCCCATTGTAATGTGTCTTGTATTTGTAAATAATTGTAATCGTCTGTATTAATTAAAACTAAATAAGCTATAATTCTATAAACAAGTTATGTTTTTCTCATTGTAGTATGTTTCAAAATGGAAAATTATTAAAAGTACTCGTATTTATAAAGAAACAAAGCAAGTTATAAGTTAAAGAAAAAGGTTGCATTGTAATTTAACCATTTTTATTTCATAAACATAAATTGAAGATAAGATAATATGCGGTTACCATGTATTTTTTAATTATTCTTTTGACACACTTTTATCTAACTGGCATATACAAGACAAAGCTCAACTTGCCAATGCTCTACGCACCACAATTGTGTGTAGATTAAAATAACCATGTTTAATTTCGTCTGGTTGTGATTGCTTCTATGATTAGTTGAAAATCTGCACGCGGCATACACGATAAATTTGTTCATCGCCATCATCCTTTTCCATGTTAAAACAGTTGATGTAAGCAGGAACTTCTTTGTGGATCAATTAACAAAGGTACGACATATTCATCAAAGAAATTACCCTTTACCTTTTACGTCAACATTGTATTTACAATCAAAAGAGTCAAATACATCATCGATTATCTTCAGATGTCCTGTATTAGTCGTCCAATCTAAACCACAATATTGTTTCAAGAAACCACCGCTGCATAAAGATTTAATGAATTGTAATCAACGTCCAATTTTCCACATTGTTGGTCAATGACGCAAACCAGAAACGATCGAAAGGTCTCATTAGCACGGATTTTGTTCTCGGAAATTTCACTTGAATATATGGACATCGTTAACTTTGTCTTTTAGAATGTGAAGTCGATGACTCTAAGACGATGTTTGTCTCAATGGTTGATTCCCATCATGTATATTAAAATGAAATAAATCAAAACCTAAATTCGGTACAAAACTGTCATAATTCTTCCCACAATTCGCTAGTGCGAGATATCGGCAAGTGAAATAAGTGAAATTAGGGCTTGCTGAATTTATATCTTTACACGGTGAACAAATTTACAAAACGTATAAATAGTCGTAGCTAAAAGAAACCAGTGCTGGTATGTTTCCATGTTACGCGTTCACCATTACGCTAGATTAACAGACAAAGTCTATCGCATATAATAAATATTAAGATTGTATTTGCAATAAATCCAGAACGCCAATTCACATGAAGTCAAATGTGTAAAACAAATGCTCCAATCAAAATAGATGCATGTGTGCAAAAATGCAAATAATCAAAGCCACAACAAGTTGAAAAGAAATAAGCTCTAAATAAGTAAACTAAGGTATAATTCGAATCGCAAAATATGTTACATAACACAAAATAAAGAAGATTTAGTTCATTGCAGAATAAATATGAGAGTTTGATTTAATAAAAACCACACAGATACAAATATGTATAATTCAATGTTGCACAGTTAAAATATTCATGCAACATAACTGGGAAAAACATATCAAATAGGTGTTACTTGACACGTCATGTTTATTCTTTTGTACAAAATTACCTGTAAATAATTTGCCTTTGCTAAAGTTAACACTAGAAGCATGATTGAGCAAAGCAATCTAAGAAAGTGAAAGAAATGTGGAATAATACAGTAGGTGTTAACAAGATTCATCCATTATAAAATTGTTCACATGAAAACTTCATAAAATACACATAAATCGAAACTTCAGTTGCACCAGCAGGAGAGAAAACCCATTTATACACTGCGATCATTTATTTATTGTAAGGAATCAATTGCCAAACTGTAAGACACAAACCAATAATATAAATCAATTGTAAATGAACAAATATATACATCTTCACTGATATATAAATATGTAGATATGTAAAAACATATTGGCTGTTAAAAGGCATTATAAAATAATTACTGAGTTATTTTCATCGTAGCTTACTCAGACAATAATGCAGCTGAGCAGATAAATGCCTTATACAATTTCGCAGATAATTAATATTTATGGGATTTAAAACTACAATAAGTGTTTGATTGCTGCCAAAAAACGGTTGCATGAATTAAAGGATTACACTTCACATACTAACTTATGTAAAATGATTAACAACGATAGGAACACATTTTCAACGCAAACACTAAAACTTAAACAACCGGCGAATCTGTTACATAATACATTAATTTATGTGTAAGCACATCAAACCAACCGAATGTTTGTGCTGCAATTAGTTATGTTTTAGTGAACGTCAGGAGACAGATACAAACATAAGGGTGTAACGACCTGTTTCATAAAAGTTTTTTTTAATCCCCTTTGAGTTAAAGCGGAATTAAAATACGAACATTGAGCGAAAGTTATTATTAAACATGTTCGATGACATTAAGATTGTTGCTTTTAAAGGAATTGACCGTTGTTAAAAGCGAATTGTTCTATCGATTGTCTGATGATTGCCTACATTTATCGTCTGGATCGCAATATTATTGTTATTATTATACCGGATTTATATAGCGCCCTTTTCATGCAAGAGTGCACGTTCAAAGGCGCTTAAATACGGTTCCAAAAACTGCAGCTGCAATAAGATTAAAAAAATAATAATAAACGTTCGATTGACTAATTGTTTCTCTTTGAAGCAAACCAGAAACGATAGAATCATGAGGACTTGTTGTTTTTCCCGGAAATCACTTTACTACATATGCAAGGATATCATTTGTACTTCAGATTTATTGGCCGTTGATTCTCCGACGTTGTATAACTACTACAACTGCTACTACGTATGATACATTGGCTAGTGAAATGAGGACGTGTAGAGTAAAAAACTCTACATTGATGTTAAGCCATTGTACCAAAAGTGTGTTCATAATAGTAGCCTAGAGAAACTAGAGCTTTATTAATTGCACACTTTCAAATTACGCATGGTCAGTACAATTTGTTTTTGTAATAATTTGGTTAAGTTAAAAACATACAACACATTTCCATTATTCCATATAATAATACTATGTATCCATGAACATGAACTTAACATGTGATATTGCTGGTGATAAACTACGTGCCGAAATCGATAAAATTACGCAATAATGTTTTGTTATAATCTATTGAACAAATATTACAGTGTCTATTGTTCCGTTTTGACGAGACATGTTCTCTGTAACAGTGTTATTTATATGAGGGCGTCAAGTATAATGACATTGTGCTCTGAAAAACGATCATTACAAAATCACTAAAGACATGCTTGCTACAAGACGTATTGCTTTCAAACAAAATTAAGTTTACCTTAACAGCGACGCTTCTAATCCGAGTTTAATTACTCTTCCAATTATAGTAATACCAGTCATCTAAAACATTACTAAAGTTAAATAAATGTAAATCACTTTTTCAAATAATATTAAAGCAGCTGCAAAAATCATATGTTCATGTGTACCATTTTAAACGTTATATTTGACTTTGGAAATGCGTGTATGTATATTCATACATGTATATAAGGCACTCAAAAAAAACATATGATACCATACAACTTTACTTAAACAAATGCACCCAGCGACTTGGTAAATTAACTACGTATTTTACTATATAATGTTCGATTTTATCAATGTACAACCTCAGGCTTGCAAGAGAAGTCCCACAAAGACCATCGTAACAAGCCACAGACATGTTCATTATCTATTTGTCTTATTGTCACATATTTTACAGTGTCTTAAATGTCAGATAGGTTCGTTTATTGCTCCTTATTTTTGAGGCTCCGGACTTGTTAATTTTGATTCTGAACACTAGGCTGCAAAGTCATCGGAGATATCGATAGTGATTCTTGCCGCCGCGGACGTATGGCTGAGCATTAACATTTATTGTTCTTCAGAAATGTGGTAGCTCAGTGTTCATCTGTTCTTGGCGTAACCAGAGTGATATACCATACGATACGCATCGAAATTATTTTATTTATGCGTTAATGTTATGGTAAATATAACGTCTGAGTTGTATTTTAATTTTAAAGGATAATTGCAGAGATGATATAGTAAATGTTATTGAAATAAAAATTGAAATGTTGAATGTTTAGTTTAAAGAAAAAAAACATTGCAGCGACAAACGACCACGAGATGTATTTTTTTTTAATTTTATTTAAACTTAATAAATTTTCATAATGTGTAAGTATGGCAAAATAATGCTTTAAAATTTAAGACGACATGAACTGGAATGGCAATATATTAAGATTACACAGTGCATTAAACATTATAAAAAGTATTGTTACGTACTAATAGAACAATAAGTTCTTCATATTACATAATGTCATAATTGCATTCGGTTTGTTATCCAGATAAATCACAAACCACATTACATTTGTGAATGCAACTTGTTGTAGCGTAGTGTTTAAGGAGAACTGTTCGTTCAAACGGAATAATAATCTCTATTTACACTTTATAATACGAATGAAACATACTCGCTTCTTTCGCCTGAACACAACTAAGGTTGATTGAACTCGGACATATGCAGAGATACATTTGGTTTATTTGTACCGTCAATATTTCAAGTATGGACTTGCACTCTTTGATACGTATAATTGTTCCCGAATGAGAATTTACGGTCCTCTTCTAACCGAACTAACCCGGGTCTGTACAGACGTGATCAAAGCAATGGAGGTGTATTGCAGTTAAAGGTATGTTCTGTATTTAAGGAACTTTGCATTTGTATTTTATATTAATTTTAAATGTTTTGTACCTGTAACCATGCACACTAATCCTTCAGATTAATTCTTATTAGAAATAAAATAAGTTAGAAACGACATATGATATCAGATAAACATGTTAATTTTGGTAAATGCAATTAAATGCAACAGGTACAACATTAACATGATAAATATTTTATTCATACAATTTAAAAGGTTATGAATGCTGCATACACATATTAGACCTACATCGATTCCTAAGATGCATTGATAAATGGAGATAAGAAATAACATTTAAATAAACATTTAGGAAGTTTGTCATAAACATTTAAATAAAGGAGTGATCTTTTTTCATAAATAAATGTTTTAATGCACAATGACGCCATGGATGTAGTAAGAAGAATAATTAGTAACTGCGAAAGAACACAATATGATTCGTTCATATTTGATCGTCTGTATTAGAGAACAATGATCCGTCACGACATTTTAATACACATCGACATATTTATCAAATTGGTGACCCGAAGCCAATTCGTTTTTTAACATTAACACAGTATTAAAACTGTTTTAAAATACTATTATACACAAGCCTTTTCAAAAGGTATTTATAAAGGCATAATTATTCAATTTTGTAAGAAGGTCGAATATGTATGTTAATTTTGCCTTCTTTTAATTAAAATTCTATATATTCTTAAAGATTGGCGATGATTGTAAAATAAATCGGTAATACAATTAAAGTGCACCAATTATAACAACGGGCATAAAATAATATCCTCATGGACATACATTTTGAGCAAAAACCGCGTTGGACATTGAAGTCTGGCAATAATAAATGCATCCGTTAAATGTTGAAATAAATAAGAACATGCTCATATACGCGTGTAGCTCCAAGCAAAAAATTACATCATGTATTTAATTCAAAATATTTTCAAACTAAAAACAAAACACGTTGATTTGATATCACAATTTGATCTCGTTGATTGCGTGCATCGCAGTACTTTGCATTAAGTGCACTCCATGTCTGGATACGTTGCAGATAGACTGTTATAGCGGACTAGACCATAAAACTTATAAGTTAATGACTCCCATAGATGAAATGTCCTGTACTGACACTGTAAAATATTTAAAAGCTAATGTCTTCATGATGTCCTTTACCAATTATCCCATAACGTCCAATTTCCCGCGGTAATGTTTACACGGTCAGCTTTCCTAAACATGATGCATAAGTCCCAGCACGCACAGCGGTAATTGTCCATTTACCATTAAGTTTCAAACACAAAATCCAAAACCAACATTTTTGATAACATAAGTGTTTATATCTACTTACAGAACAGTTAATTATAATTTTAAGCGTAACATTATTATAGTTTGTTATTATTATTATTATTATAATTATTATTTTTATTATTATTATTATTATTATTATTATTATTATTATTATTATTATTNGGGCTCTTAAGTCATTACTAAGATACCCACTTGTGGTTTTATTTTTTCTGACTTTTTGCAAATTTGTTTCTATAAAATGTATAATTTTGTATCATATAATGTCTGTATAATGTAATGAATATGTTCTAGTAAAGTGCATTTATGTAAAATAATTACAAAATAAAATAAAATAGGAATTCAGTTTTTCCTTGCCATAATTGGTTAAATGATTACATATTTTTGTAGCATGTTTCATGTTTCTTGTTGTTATCTAAATTTTCATGTTTTATTTTCCATATAACTAAATGAGTAACTATTGCAGATATGCAACATCAAATATGTTTCCACAGTGATTATATTAGTTGACAATGTACATTTCACTATCAAAGCGGGAGAATAATAGAGCGTTGTATCTTGGAACAGGTCTTGTTATGTAAAGAGTCTTGCTGAAATTAATTATTCCTTTTTTTTAATTACAAATTGTCAATAGCAGAAAATATGTATTCCAAATAAATACAATTTACACTAACAACTTGTGAATTTCTTAAGGAGATGATGAAAACACTTGTCTTTTTTGTATTTTTTTAACTAGTATGGTTGTAAGGTAGGTATTGTATTTTATTTTTATTGAATGGTAAACCTTAAATTTTGTACAAATTATTGAGTATTCAAAATATATTGGTAATGTCCCTAAATTATCATGCCCTCATTTGAAGAAGGTGGCAATCGCATATAGCACTCTCACTGTCTGTCTGTTGGTCCTTCTGTCAGTCTGTCTGCATGCCCGTCTGGAAATTCCTTTTCCAGCCATAATTTTGCCATATATTAATGCTGATCATATATTGATTAATTTTAAATTTAACTTGGTACAAGTGTTACCCTTTATAAGAAGCCATGCAGCATGTTATACCCATCTTCATACCTCCAAGGTCAAGGTCGCACTTAGAGGTCAAAGTTCAAATTTGGCCATAAAACACCTTGTCCGGATTGTACCTTAGTCATTCATCATGCAATTTTTAAATAACTTTCCACTAATTACTACCATGAGGTGGCAGAGTTTTGCATGTATCACTCGTCTCCCTACCTCAAAGCTGGTCAAAGTCAGACTTAGAGGTCAAAAGATAAATTTGGCTATCAATCATAAATGCTTGTTATTGACATAAGTGGGGTTTTGAAATATCTCTTTTTAAAAGTTTTCAATAACATGGTAAATCTCATAACAGAGTTCAAACATTTGAAATAAAAAAATTAAATATAGGTTAACAAACTTGAAACATCATTTTGCATTCCTGACAAAAATAATGGTTTTCAGTGACTCTTTAAAATTAAATAATATAATTTAAAATCATATTATTTGTTTAGGCAAGTAATGCAAAAATAGCTTAAAGACATTCTGACTTTTTAATTTGACCAATAACAGCACATTTTATATTTGTTCAGCGTATTGAATAGTAATGCCTCTGATAATTATGATTTCCACGTTTGTTAATTCATTGATTTTGTTTAATTTTGTCACTTCCTTACTATGCCAGGGGGCACAAATCTTTGACATCCACATGTCATGAGGGAGTGTTTGCTGTTCTTGAATTATAAACATTTTGATCCTTATGTTTGAATGAAGAGTAGTTTCATAGAAATATCATTTAATTCAAAGGGATTTATTCTAAGGTAATACAGGTTTGTTTTTGTTTATTGAGACTGGATAGAAATATTAATGTATGTTTATTTGTTCTTTTTGGAAAAAAAGGCATAGTTATTGTTAGTAAAATAAAAGTTATTTTAAAACAACTGTAAAATATGTATTGGTAAAATATTTTTAAAGATTATTTTTCTTTTGGACACTTATATTTGACATTTTAAATGTTATTACTTGTAATATTTTTATATTTCTGTGAGTCCACATTATTGCAGAATTCCAGTTTTAGTTATACTGTCAGTTTGATGGAAGTGTTAATGATCTGTGTCACATACTGCAAAACTTTGGTTGTTACTAAAATATTGCAAAGGCAAAAACATAGGCTGAAAAACAAACAAAGCAGAAGATTTTTTTGGTTTTCATGGATACCAATGTTTTGCTAGCTTACTTGAGCACATAGTGCTCATGGGGATCTTTTAGTAAAGCTTGTTGTCGGTCATCCATTGTTTGTCTGTTAGTATTTTCCCTTAAATGGCTTCTCCTCATGAAACACATGGCAGATTTTAGTGAAACTTCACAGGATTCATCCTTGGGTGACCCTCTTTCAAAGTTGTTTAAAATGTTCCGTTATATTGCATTATGTAGGTCACCATAGCTAAAAAATACATTTTTGAAAAGAAAACGTCAAAATCTTTTCTTAAATCAGAAGGGTAAGAGCTTTTATATTTGTTGTGTACAATTGTCAATTGGTTCTCTACTAAGTTTGTTCAAGTCATGCCCTTGGGGTCAAAAATGGACATGAGCCAGGGGTCACATGATGATTAATATATACTAATAAAGCAAAATGACTTAAAAATCTAGTCATAAACAACAAGGCCCTGAGGTCTAATATTTGTCATGCAGCATCTTATGGTGGTCCTCTACGGATTGTTCTCTATTCGTGCTACTGTGGTAAAAATTGGCCCCGCCCTGGGGTTATCTTTTTCCCTTATATGTATAGTGAAAACTTCAAAAAGCATCTCTGAAGCCGCAATGCAAAGAGGTTTGGTATTTTGCATTGAACATTTAATGGTGCTCCCCTACCAAGTTTTTTCAAATCTTCTCACTGGATCAAAATTAGCCCCACCCTGTGAGTAATTATAATGTCCATTAATGAGACCATGAAACCTTTGCAAGACTATAGCGGCCATGGTAGCCCGTGACCAGACTTTTCAAATGTGCAGGATGGTCAGGAGTTATGGTGGCTGCATATGGCATAATAACATTTTTGCACAATGCCGGTCAAATGATCTTATGACTGTTTTCTTGCAGGAGGGAGTGATAATGAGCAGGCTGGACTGGTTCTGGAGATGGTTTATTGTCACAAAAATATACACAAAAGGCTGGGGGAATCCACAGGACCTGAAAAGGTTTGATCCTCTAAGTGGATCTATTTGTTACTTGTTCAAATTTTAAACTCTGCTTGTATATAGCCATAAAATGTCTGTGAAGATAGTAAAATGCGACAAGAACTATCCCTGGAAAAAATACTTTATTCATCTTTTTGTTTACAATAAAGACCTCTGAGGGGAACATAAAATTATTAAAACTTAAATGTGTCGTATTCTAAGAAAACTGGGCATAATGCATATGTGAAAAGTGTCGTCCCAGATTAGCCAGTGCAGTCCCCACAGGCTAATCAGGGACGAAACTTTCCGCCTAAATTGGATTTTTTGCTAAACTTCAGTTAAATGAAAAATTCATAAAAGCGGAAAGTGCAGACTGCACAGGCTAATCTGGGACAACACTTTACGCACATGCATTATGCCCAGTTTTCTCAGAACACGACAGAAATGATCTTGTACAGTTTTAAACATTGCTAACATGAATGTTGATTTGTGACGGATTGAAAACACTGATTGATTTAAAATGTTGAATAATTGTTACTCAGTTATTTCTTTATTGCTGTATTAGAATAGTTCTGCTGCGCAAACAGCTTGGCAACCGTGAATCTCTGGAGAAGGTTGTGCCCAAGGACTATCCAGTGTACATTGACAAGGTTTGTATTTCTTTTTTTCCGCCTGGATTTTTGTTTGGAAGAGACTTACTTTTAACCTTAAAATTCCATAAAAGCGGAAAGTGTCGTCCCTGATTAGAATGTGCGGACTGCACAGACTTATCTGTCACTGAGCGCGACTCAATGTAGTTATCATGTGTTGCCAGGAGACAACCAGTTCCAATGGGAGGCTTCATAAAAAATAAAATTGTAAAAATATTTGTTTCCATGTGCCTTAATGTATAAGATGGATTTAATATTTAGTTAATGTTCTCCTCATTGTCCATTTTTGTAAGCACCTTTTGACCACTAACTATTCTATTTATAGAAAGACCTTATTGCTAGAACATAATAAGCCACGCTGTAGGAAAACAGGGCTTAATGCATGTGCGAAAGTATCATACCAGATTGCCTGTGCAGTCTGCACAGGCTAATCTGGGGCAATTTTTCCGCCTAGACTGCATTATCATTTAGAAAAGACTTCCTTTAAAAAAATTGTATATAAAAGCGGGAAGTGTTGTCTCTGATAAGCCAGTGTGGACTGCACAGGCAAATCTGGGACAACATTTTACGCACATGCATTAAAGCTCGTTTTCCCAGAGCTTGGCTCAATGAACATGTACCTATCATGTAATGTCAGGAGACTGTCAGTTCCGATGGGAGGCTGTTAGAGGGTCACTTCCTGTCCCCAGTCAACGAGCACTGCCCAGGGATCATGCCCAAGGAAGTGGAGACAGCAAGGTATGGTGAGAGTTAAAGAGTTAGAGAATGCAGTAGGTCCATGCTAATTTAACAAACGAGAATTGGTCTGGGGAAACTGGACTTAATGCATGTGCGTAAAGTGTCATCCCAGATTAGCCTGTGCATGTCGCACAGGCTAATCAGAGACGACACTTTACATTTTTATGGTATTTTTTCTTTTAAATGAAGTCTCGTTTTAGCAAAAATCCAGTCTAGGTGGAAATTGTCGTCCCTGATAAGCCTGTGGGGACCTCACAGGAAAATCTGGGACAACACTTTAGGCACATGTATTTAGCCCAGTTTTTCCAGAATGCGGCTACAGAATACTAGTGAAATGTCTCACAATATTATTTCTAATGAATGTCTTTGAAAAGATAGGGTATAATGTCTGTAGGAACTGATGTTTGGGTTGTTCTCTTTCATGCTTACATATTCTTGCTGTAATCACTAGCAGTCATGTATGTGCTTTTGCATTCCTCTGAATTCCATTCACAGTAACATTGAAATGTTTGAGATGTTACCATGGTTACATTGACAGGTTTGAGATGTTACCATGGTAAAATTGACAGGTTTGAGATATTACCATGGTTACATTGACAGGTTTGAGATATTACCATGGTTGCATTGACAGGTTTGAGATGTTATACTGGTTACATTTACAGGTTTGAGATGTTACCATGTTTACATTGACAGGTTTGAGATGTTACCATGGTTACATTGACATGTTTGAGATGTTACCATGGTTACATTGACAGGTTTGAGATGTTACCATGGTTACCTTGACAGGTTTAAGATGTTACCATGGTTGCATTGGCAGGTTTGTGATGTTACTGTGGTTACATTGACAGGTTTGAGATGTTACTATGGTAACATTGACAGGTTTGAGATGTTAAACTGGTTACATTGACAGGTTTGAAATGTTACCATGGTTACATTGACAGGTATGAGATGTTACCAAGGTTACATTGACAGGTTTGAGATGTTATTCTGGTTACATTGACAGGCTTGATATGTAACCATGGTTACATCGACAGGTTTTAGATGTTACTATGGTTACATTGACAGGTTTGAGATGTTATTCTGGTTACATGGACAGGTTTGAGATGTTACCATGGTTACATTGAGAGGTTTGAGATGTTACCACGGTAACATTGAGAGGTTTGAGATGTTACCACGGTTACATTGACAGGTTTGAGATGTTACCATGGTTACATTGACAGGTTTGAGATGTTACCATGGTTACATTTACAGGTTTGAGATATTACTATGGCTATATTGACAGGTTTGAGATATTACTATGGTTACATTAACAGGTTTGAGATATTACCATGGTTACATTGACAGGTTTGAGATGTTGCTACCCAACAAGTGGACGACAGAACTCCGTCCTATGTGTCTACATATGGGTGGCACTGGGGACCATGTGAGTAACTTTATCTTACCTCACATGTAATACTTGTTTTTCTTTATAGCCCCTTTTTAGACATGTTATAACAGCTAATAATAACACTATGTAACGTTATGTCTGAATGTCTTATAAAACTTCTTAGCTTATATAATTATTATTTATTCTCGTTCCATAGAAATTATGTGCGCAAGGGGATACTGAATGATCTCTGTCCAATTGGTAAAGTTATTAAACAAATCATTGTAAACAATCAAAATTGCAGGAAAGGGCACAGTCTGTTCTATCTTGCAGGGTTTTGGTCGGCGTCGGCGTATGATGGCCAAGCCTCTTCTGAAGGAGCACGGAATAGGGTCAGTGATAATGGAGAACCCATACTGTATCCTTTCTTGCTTTAGTTGACCCCTGTTATGCAAAATTGGGTCTTTTGCCATATGCGGCTAGTGTAGCTCCAGACCACCCTGCGCATTCGCGCAATTCGCGCAGAGTGGTCAGGAGCTACCCTGTCTGCTAACATGACCACGAATCTTTGTATGACTTTGTAGTGGACAGGGTAGCAGACTGTGCCGATGCGCAGGCTGGTCTCAAGCTACGCTTGGAGCAAATGGCATTAGACCTATTATCGCATGATGCGGCTGAGTTGTGTGCTTCATAATGGATATCCAAGTACAAGAATAAAGTTGCACTTCCTTGAAGTAATTAAACATTAAGTCTTAAGCTTCATTATATCTGAGATGTTTTAGCTTTGATAAAACAGCAGGCGGTTTGATTAATATTCTGGAGGCATAAGATACCTTGAAAATGATGTACAGAATGTTAAATACAGAACTGTTGAATCTGCTTTGCGTACTGTTTATCAAGAACAGTACATTAAATGGGATTTTCTTACATGAATAATTCAGCCGTAAGCTTTTTATGCCCCCAGTAGGGTGGCATATACCAGTTGTACTGTCAGTCCGTCCGTCAGTCTGTGCGTCCGTCCGAAAACTTTAACGTTGTTCATAACTTTTGCAATATTCAAGATAGCAACTTGATATTTGGCATGCATGTGTATCTCATGGAGCTGCACATTTTGAGTGGTGAAAGGTCAAGGTCATCCTTCAAGGTCAAAGGTAAAAATAATAAATCAAAGCGGCGCAAAAGGGGGCATTGTGTTTCTGACAAACACATCTCTTGTTTAGGCTGTTTTAAAAAAGTTAGTAGATCATGTTGATTTGTTACTTTTTCATTGTCCAGTGTTTTGTGAAATTGAGGCAAAGATATCTACTGCAAAGCATTGTTATACTGTTTAAATGAACAGAAAAATGAGCAAAGAAAAGAATATACTGGTAGATGCTTTATAAATCTTCCTTCACTCGCAATCTCAGATGGTTGCCGCAAACCCAAGGGCCAGTTGTAAGTATAACTGTGCAAAAACTGCTTTGTATTAGCTCAAATACACAATATATTAACCATGTACCTACCATTATTGTAAATGTTAGAACCTTAAGTATATGTAGTAATATATTTTTAGGTTGAACATTTGGCATTGTTTGGTTGATTAAAAACCTTGTAATATTGGGTGTGGGAATAATGGTTTAAACTAGGAGTTAGGTAGAGCATGTGATTAGTTTTCATCGACATGATGCATAGCCTTTGTTAACTTTAGAAGCAGTTTAATTCATGTACAACAACGTAAGAAAGTAGACTGTAATAATAAACTAGTGCTTTTCTGAAAACAAAATCTCCCCTTGTCGTAAATATCTCAATATGCAGGCCACATCATCTTTTATCCCATGGTGAAAAAACATACTGTCTGAATCTATTTTCCCTATAAAACACTGTCTTATTTGTTGCTCCTTGTTCTTGCAGCCATTCTAACAAAAGAAGAACACAGTCTTAATCGCTGCTATCTAAACACTGCCTTAATCACTGCTCCCTATTCTGTATCCTTTAAAAAAAGAACCCCAGTCTAAAAATCTGCTCCCTATTATTGTATCTGTTCAAAGAAAAACACTATCTTAATCGCTGCTTCCTTAATACTCTCTCAACCACTTCTTCCTAAATACTGTCTTAATCACTGCTCCCTTAACAGTGTCTTAATCACTGCTCCCTAATCACTGTCTTAATCACTGCTCTCTAAACAATGTCTTAATCACTGCTCCCTAAACACTGTCTTAATCAATGCTCTCTAAAAATGTCTTTATCACTGCTCCCTAAACACTCTTTTAATCACTGCTCTTAAAACACTGTCCTAATCACTGCTCCCTAAACACTATCTTAATCGCTGCTTCCTAAATACTCTCTCAATCACTTCTTCCTCAATACTGTCTTAATCACTGCTCCCTTAACAATGTCTTAATCACTGCTCTCTTAACAATGTCTTAATCACTTCTTTCTTAACAATGTCTTAATCACTGCTCCCTAATCACTGTCTTAATCACTGCTCTCTAAACAATGTCTTAATCACTTCTCCCTATTCTTGTAGCCGATCCAGCCTGCATTATGTGACCGACCTGTTTGTGATGGGAACAGGGCTTATCATGGAGTCAAGCATTCTGCTCAACTGGCTGGACCGTCAGGGCTATGGACCACTGGGAGCTACTGGGGTCTCCATGGGAGGCTATGTACGTACCTTGAGCTTGGAAATCCGTGCTTAATGCATGTGTGTAAAGTGTCGTAAGAAAGTAGCCTGTGCAGTCTGCACAGGGACTGATGGGCATATGAACTGTTTGTAAAATTAAGCCAAATTTAGGCATAAGCACCATCGGCTATTCACTTGTTCAATGAATGTGGAAGAATAGTAGAGCGCACTGTCCTGGGACAGCTCTTGTTTGTTTTCTTGTGTAGAGCGCACTGTCCTGGGACAGCTCCTTGTTTGTAGTAGAGCGCACTGTCCTGGGACAGCTCTTGTTTGTAGTAGAGCGCACTCTCATGGGACAGCTCTTGTTTGTATTCTTGTGTAGAGCGCACTGTCCTGGGACAGCTCTTGTTTGTATTCTTGTGTAGAGCGCACTGTCATGGGACAGCTCTTGTTTGTATTCTTGTGTAGAGCGCACTGTCCTGGGACAGCTCTTGTTTGTATTCTTGTGTAGAGCGCACTGTCATGGGACAGCTCTTGTTTGTATTCTTGTGTAGAGCGCACTGTCATGGGACAGCTCTTGTTTGTATTCTTGTGTAGAGCGCACTGTCATGGGACAGCTCTTGTTTGTATTCTTGTGTAGAGCGCACTGTCATGGGACAGCTCTTGTTTGTATTCTTGTGTAGAGCGCACTGTCATGGGACAGCTCTTGTTTGTATTCTTGTGTAGAGCGCACTGTCATGGGACAGCTCTTGTTTGTATTCTTGTGTAGAGCGCACTGTCATGGGACAGCTCTTGTTTGTATTCTTGTGTAGAGCGCACTGTCATGGGACAGCTCTTGTTTGTATTCTTGTGTAGAGCGCACTGTCATGGGACAGCTCTTGTTTGTATTCTTGTGTAGAGCGCACTGTCATGGGACAGCTCTTGTTTGTATTCTTGTGTAGAGCGCACTGTCATGGGACAGCTCTTGTTTGTATTCTTGTGTAGAGCGCACTGTCATGGGACAGCTCTTGTTTGTATTCTTGTGTAGAGCGCACTGTCATGGGACAGCTCTTGTTTGTATTCTTGTGTAGAGCGCACTGTCATGGGACAGCTCTTGTTTGTATTCTTGTGTAGAGCGCACTGTCATGGGACAGCTCTTGTTTGTATTCTTGTGTAGAGCGCACTGTCATGGGACAGCTCTTGTTTGTATTCTTGTGTAGAGCGCACTGTCATGGGACAGCTCTTGTTTGTATTCTTGTGTAGAGCGCACTGTCATGGGACAGCTCTTGTTTGTATTCTTGTGTAGAGCGCACTGTCATGGGACAGCTCTTGTTTGTATTCTTGTGTAGAGCGCACTGTCATGGGACAGCTCTTGTTTGTATTCTTGTGTAGAGCGCACTGTCATGGGACAGCTCTTGTTTGTATTCTTGTGTAGAGCGCACTGTCATGGGACAGCTCTTGTTTGTATTCTTGTGTAGAGCGCACTGTCATGGGACAGCTCTTGTTTGTATTCTTGTGTAGAGCGCACTGTCATGGGACAGCTCTTGTTTGTATTCTTGTGTAGAGCGCACTGTCATGGGACAGCTCTTGTTTGTATTCTTGTGTAGAGCGCACTGTCATGGGACAGCTCTTGTTTGTATTCTTGTGTAGAGCGCACTGTCATGGGACAGCTCTTGTTTGTATTCTTGTGTAGAGCGCACTGTCATGGGACAGCTCTTGTTTGTATTCTTGTGTAGAGCGCACTGTCATGGGACAGCTCTTGTTTGTATTCTTGTGTAGAGCGCACTGTCATGGGACAGCTCTTGTTTGTATTCTTGTGTAGAGCGCACTGTCATGGGACAGCTCTTGTTTGTATTCTTGTGTAGAGCGCACTGTCATGGGACAGCTCTTGTTTGTATTCTTGTGTAGAGCGCACTGTCATGGGACAGCTCTTGTTTGTATTCTTGTGTAGAGCGCACTGTCATGGGACAGCTCTTGTTTGTATTCTTGTGTAGAGCGCACTGTCATGGGACAGCTCTTGTTTGTATTCTTGTGTAGAGCGCACTGTCATGGGACAGCTCTTGTTTGTATTCTTGTGTAGAGCGCACTGTCATGGGACAGCTCTTGTTTGTATTCTTGTGTAGAGCGCACTGTCATGGGACAGCTCTTGTTTGTATTCTTGTGTAGAGCGCACTGTCATGGGACAGCTCTTGTTTGTATTCTTGTGTAGAGCGCACTGTCATGGGACAGCTCTTGTTTGTATTCTTGTGTAGAGCGCACTGTCATGGGACAGCTCTTGTTTGTATTCTTGTGTAGAGCGCACTGTCATGGGACAGCTCTTGTTTGTATTCTTGTGTAGAGCGCACTGTCATGGGACAGCTCTTGTTTGTATTCTTGTGTAGAGCGCACTGTCATGGGACAGCTCTTGTTTGTATTCTTGTGTNCCTGGGTGCCTGCTCCTATCACAAGCCCATCTCTCTGATTCCCTGCATGGCTGGCAGCACAGCATCAGGCGTGTTCACACATGTAAGTCATCTACTGTGTTAACACTAGTAAGTCATACAGGGCTATAATGTTCGTGGTAGAACGCTGTAGGATCATTACTGCCCTTTTTCAAGTCTGCCTCCCCCTTCCACTATTGAAAAATGTAAAAGTTAAGTAAATCAACACATTCATTTCCAATTTCAAATGTAAAGGTCATAATTTCCAGTATGGTGTCAAAATCCCAAGGTCATTTTTTCACTTTAAAGGTCAAAATGCTGATTGTCAAATGAACACTTCTGCACAGATTAACTGGAATTATCGGATATGGAATAATCTATGTACTCCTACATATCATTGAATGCCAGTGAACTATGTAAGTATGGTATGTACTATGTACCCGCGGATATCATTGATTACCAGTTAACTATGGTGTGAACTAGGTACCCCTACATATCATTGAATACCAGTAAACTATTGTATGAACTATGTACCCGTACATATCATTGAATACCAGTAAACTATGGTATGAACTAGGTACTCCTACATATCATTGAATACCAGTAAACTATGTTATGAACTATGCACCCGTACATATCATTGAATACCAGTTAAGGATGGTGTGAACTATGTACCCGTACATATCATTGAATACCAGTAAACTATGGTGTGAACTAGGTACCCCTACATATCATTGAATACAAGTAAACTATGGTATGAACTATGTACTCCTACATATCATTGAATACCAGTTAACTATTTTATGAACTATGTACATGTACTCCTACATATTATTGAATACCAGTAAACTATGGTTTGAACTATGTACTCCTACATATCGTTGAATACCAGTTAACTATGGTATGAACTATGTACTCCTACATATCATTGAATACCAGATAACTATGGTATGAACTATGTACTCCTACATATCATTGAATACTAGTAAACTATGGTATGAACTATGAACATGTACTCCTACATATCATGGAATGCCAGTAAACTATGGTATGAACTAGGTACCCCTACATATAATTGTATACCAGTAAACTATGGTATGAACTATGTACTCCTACATATCATTGAATACCAGTTAACTATGGTTTGAACTATGTACTCTTACATATCATTGAATACCAGTTAACTATGGTATGAACTATGTACTCCTACATATCATTGAATACTAGTAAACTATGGTATGAACTATGAACCCCTACATATTATTGAATACCAGTAAACTATGGTATGAACTAGGTACTCCTACATATCGTTGAATACCAGTTAACTATGGTATGAACTGTGTACATGTACTCCTACATATTATTGAATACCAGTAAACTATGGTATGAACTAGGTACTCCTACATATCATTGAATACCAGTAAACTATGGTATGAACTAAGAGCTCCTACATATCATTAAATACCAGTAAACTATAGTATGAACTATGTACCCCTACATATCATTGAATACCAGTAAACTATGGTATGAACTAGGTACTCCTACATATTATTGAATACCAGTAAACTATGGTATGAACTGGGTATTTCTACAAATCATTGAATACCAGTTAAATATTGTGTGAACTATACACTCCTATGTATCATTGAATACCAGTAAACTATTGTGTGAACTATATACTCCTATGTATCATTGAATACCAGTTAACTATGGTATGAACTTGTGTTCCTACATATCATTGAATACCAGTTAACTATAGTATGCTCTATGTACCCCTACATATCATTGAATACTAGTAAACTATGGTATGAACTTGGTACTCCTACAAATCATTGAATACAAGTAAACTATGGTATGAACTAGGTACTCATACATATCGTTGAATACCAGAAACTATGGTATGAACTATGTACTCCTACATATCATTGAATACTAGTAAACTATGGTATGAACTATGTACTCCTACATATCATTGCATACCAGTAAACTATGGTATGAACTAGGTTTTCTACATATCATTGAATACTAGTAAACTATGGTATGAACTATGTACTCCTACATATCATTGAATACCAGTAAACTATGGTATGAACTATGGACTCCTACATATCATTGAATACCAGTAGACTATGGTATGAATTTTGTCCTCCTACATATCATTGAATACCAGTAAACTATGGTATGAACTAGGTACTCATACATATCATTGAATACCAGTAAACTATGGTATGAACTAGGTACTCATACATATTGAATACAAGTAAACTCTGTTAAGAACTATGGAATCCTACATATAATTGAATAACAGTAAACTCATGAATTTAGTACTCCTGCATATAATTGAATACTAGAAACCTCATATGAACTATGCACTCCTTCCTTGATATCAATTATGTACTCCTGCATATCATTGAATACCAGTAAAGTCATGTATGAAAGTATTACTCCAACATATCTGTGTGGTTCTGGTTGCAGGGTGTGCTCAGTACTGCCATACCATGGAGGATTCTGGAGCAGCAGTACCAGGACACAGCCTTTTTTAGACAGGAGATTCTGGACCTTATAGAGTCACCAGAACCTGTTAGTATAGTGTTTGACTTCTATTATGTTTCATTCAAATACTTATAGTTGATACTATACTGGATTTGGAAACAATATGTAATGTGTCAGCGTGGGTTATACACACATATTTATGGGTGTTTTTTTAAACAATAATGTAAGTAAGTTTATTGTTTTAATTTGTGTTACAGTATTGGAACTCGCGTCGTTCAATGTACCAGGAAGGAAAGGACTTCATTTGCAAATTGGAGGAAAATGGGCTAGCAGACATCACCAACCAGGCACAGACTGACACCTCAACTCCACAAACACACCATGACATGAATATTCAGGGCAGCACAGTGAATCATTCAAATTCACCAGACGGTGCTATACAAACATTGAACTATGCAGTAAAATCTAGTACCTGTGATACAGTTCCCGGTGATTATTTAGGAAAACTTTCTTCTGATAGCTTTTCCAATAAAACTCCAAAAACTGAAGGTGGTTCTTCTGAAACTTCTGTGAAATCTAGTCCTAGTTTTGTCGGCAGAGTGAACAATGTGATACAGAGCCTGCCAGAGTATCTCAATGTGTATCGGGGAAAAGATGACGCTGCAGAAAAAATGAGGAACCAATTGGAACAAGACTGCAAGCTCTTCATGAAAGGTGTTATGGACGAGTGTACGCATATCAGCAACTTTTCCCGCCCACTTGACCCGGAGTTGGTGATCGTGGTTCTAGCGAAGGATGACCAGTACGTGCCGCACTCGGGGTACATGAAACACGAGGAGGTTTGGCCCGGGGCCAAGGTGCGGACTGTCCCGGGTGGACATATCATGGGCTTCTTGGGAAAACGAGAAATCTTTAGGTGAGGGATGGAGCTGAGAATTGGATATTTATATGAGTTGCGCTTTGAGAAAACGGGCCTTAATTCATGTGCGTAAAGTGCCGTTCCTGATTAGCCTTAGTAGTCTGAACAGGCTCATAATGGATGACACTTTCCGCATAGACTGGATTTTTGTTTAGAAGGGACTTCCTTTAAAGAAAAAATCCATAAATTCGGAAAGTGTTGTCCCATATTAGCCTGTGTAGAGTGCACAGGCTAATCTTGGAAATACTTTACGTTCATGCATTAAGCCCGGTTTTCCCAGAGCATGGCTTATATGTTTGTTTTCTTTTATCAGTGTGACTTGAAAATTTTCTTCTAGTTATTACACGTATTTATCAAAAATAATTAAAAAAAACAAAACATTTTGTCTTTGATGTGTAGGAGTCTTTTTCGAAAACCATTGCTTTTTGTAGTTGTGATACAACCTCACGTTTTTAATTTTTGGAAAATAAATTAATTGTTTTCATTGCTTCAAATGAAGAACTACAGATTTCATGTTATAATTGTATTGCAAACAAAATTTGAATTTAGCATAACAAAATAATAAACAGCAACTTTATTTGAAGGAACACTGTTTTGCCATTTGATTTCCCAAAATCATGAATCACTCTACATAATTTTGTTCTTGTTTACATTTCAGGCAGGCCATCGCTGATTCCTTTGCTCTTAACGCAGAGAAATACTTTAGTCCTCAACTAAGACAGTCCAGCTGACTCGAAACAAAGAATATGCTGTATGGCCAAGCGCAATCAGATCAATAGTATTATAGGAAATAATGTTCAGATTAATATAGTACGTAGTATATCGAAGCACTATCAATATGTGATGGAAATAATCGAAAACTAAAATCTGCATCCTGCCTTACCTTAAAAGGTTAATAAAACTTATGGAGACCCTGTTTTACTACTGACATTAACCCGGTGCAAAACTCATGTTTGAGCCTCCTTCTGGTGAAACTGTTCTAAATACATGTACGTTACGTGTCGTCCCATATAAGCATGTGCAGTTCGCACAGGCTTATCAGGGAAAACACTTTCTTCCTGCACTTAATTTTTGGTTAAAAAAAGAGGCTTCCTTTAAACACAACATTCCATAAAAAACGGAAAATGTCGTCCCTGATTATTGCAGACAGCTCAGGCTAATCTGGGCCAACACTTTGTGCGCATGCAGCCCCCTTTTCCCGAGTGAGGCTGTTTTATCAATGACAAAGCTCTTGTTTTCCAAGCTGTGATCTGTTACATGGTTTGCACATTTATTTAAATATTGTTATTTTGTTTTTTTATAATTATTTTTTATAATTATTTTTTTTAATTAATGAAACAACTTAGGCATCATGCATTTATGATTTCTTATGATGTTTGTGTGCGAATGTATTGTGTTGTTTGTGTGCGAATGTATTGTGTTGTTTATGTGTGAATGTATTGTGTTGTTTGCAGTATTTTATAAACAATCTAATCAATTAAATGCATTTGTGAAAAACATTTATATAAAACAATGTTGTAGTATTCTATATGTTTTGTTGTAATATATTTTAGTGAAGGCAAATCTTATTGGATGTAACCCACAGTGATTGTATAAATGGAATAGATATATTTTAATTTGTTTTAACAAAACATCATAATCACAATTTTGGGCATCAATATACTTTAACCCTTTGAGCGCTGGAACCGGATTTTGAAGGCCTTTGCAAACAGTTTGGATCCAGATGAGACGCCACAGAACGTGGCGTCTCATCAGGATCCAAATTGTTTGCTATTCTGATAGTATTCTTTGAAAAAAATCGAAGAAAATGCTGATTTTAGAAATTCAGCAGATGACATTTTAGCAGACGACAAATTTCCCAGCATGCAAAGGGTTAAAATCATTTATATTCATCTGCATACAATTTTGTTGTTTTTCAAAACATGACTTTCGTGGACACGTAAATTTGTGGATTTCTGATGTTGGAAAAAAGAGGTATTTGTGTCGGTTATTTCTGATGTTTTTGTGTTAAAACTTGTGGATCAGTCAATCTACAAAATCAACAAAAAAAGTATGTCCTACCAATAATAATGATTTTACAATATATAAAATAACGAAATAGTACAGTATTCTATATGTTTTTATGTATATATATTTTAGTTAAGGCAAATTGTGTTATTGGATGTAACCCACAGTGTTGAGTGATTATATAAATGTAATACCGGTGGCTAGATTTTACTTTGTATTGACAAATCATCATAATCCCACTGTTTGCAATCAATATAACTAAAGTATTTGTATGACAATTCATGTTAAGCCATCTGTTGTTGGAATGATGCCAAGTGCAAGTTATTGCATTACCTTTCATCATGAATTTGTTCTTATCACAACCCAGAGTGGGTGATATCTCATTATTTTAATGTAAGGTCATTACAAATTGTACACCAATATTTTTGTATTTTAAAATTATTCTAAAATAAATAGGGCTTACAAGAGATATTTATGTTCAGGTTTTTACATTGATTGTAACTAGTATGTACTGATCATGCAAGTAATAAAAACACGTCAGGGGCAATAGGTTATATTTTTGTGGTGATCGGGAAACCAGTGTGGTAAATAATTAACATAACAAGGCATTGCTGGGAAAGTGTTCTGTTTTGCTTCTGAACATAAATGTTTATGCAATTGTTTTATTGATCAAATGGTTGTATAACAATATACATGGTAAAATGTGAATGCATTCAAGGTCAAGGAAATTATTACATTTAAATATTTTGGTCTAAAATATAAAGATATGAAAGGGCTTCATTATGATTTTTATTTGTTCAACACTGTTTTAAATGTTATTAAGAAATATTATACATCATGCACATACTAATCAGGAAAGTATTAATCCAGATTACTGGTCTTATTTGTATAACATGTCATGTTCCAGTATTAAAATATGTACGTAGTCTGTAAGTATATCATAATGACATGTGTACGTCTTTGAAATAAAAAAAAATAAAAATGAAAACTAATGATTGTCTTTGTGTGAATTTACAACTGGCAAAAGGATGACTATGTTGTTCATCGAAACACTATCATAATGAAGTATAGCAAAACACTGATCAATATGTAATATAGCAAAACACTTATCATTATGTAGTATAGTTAACACTTAGCAAATTGTAGTTTAGTAAAACACTTATAAGTTAGTTTAGTGAAACACTTATAAATATGTAGTATAGTGAAACACTTAGCAATATGTAGTATAGTGAAATACTTATCAATATGTTGTATAGTGAAACACTAATCAATATGTAGTATAGTGAAACACTTATCAATATGTAGTATAGTGAAACATTTATCAATATGTAGTATAGTGAAATATTATCATTACGAAGTATAGCAAAACACTTATCAATATGTAATATAGCAAAACACTTATCAATATGTAGTATAGTTAACACTTAGCAATATGTAGTTTAGTGAAACACTTATAAATATGTAGTATAGTGAAACACTTATAAATATGTAGTATAGTGAAACACTTATCAATATGTAATATAGTAAAACACTTATCAATTTGTAGTATAGTTAACACTTAGCAATATGTAGTTTAGTGAAACACTTATCAATATGTTGTATAGTGAAACACTAATCAATATGTAGTATAGTGAAACACTAATTAATATGTAGTATAGTGAAACATTTATCAATATATTGTATAGGGAAACACTATCAATATGTTGTATAGTGAAACACTATCAATATGTAGTATAGTGAAACACTTATCAATATGTTGTATAGTGAAACACTATCAATATGTAGTATAGTGAAACACTTATCAATATGTTGTATAGTGAAACACTATCAATATGTAGTATAGTGAAACACTTATCAATATGTTGTATAGCTAAACACTATCAATATGTTGTATAGTGAAACACTATCAATATGTTGTATAGTGAAACACTATCAATATGTTGTATAGTGAAACACTATCAATATGTTGTATAGTGAAACACTATCAATATGTTGTATAGTGAAACACTATCAATATGTTGTATAGTGAAACACTATCAATATGTTGTATAGTGAAACACTATCAATATGTTGTATAGTGAAACACTATCAATATGTTGTATAGTGAAACACTATCAATATGTTGTATAGTGAAACACTATCAATATGTTGTATAGTGAAACACTATCAATATGTTGTATAGTGAAACACTATCAATATGTTGTATAGTGAAACACTATCAATATGTTGTATAGTGAAACACTATCAATATGTTGTATAGTGAAACACTATCAATATGTTGTATAGTGAAACACTTTCAATATGTTGTATAGTGAAACACTATCAATATGTTGTATAGTGAAACACTATCAATATGTAGTATAGTGAAACACTATCAATATGTTGTATAGTGAAACACTATCAATATGTAGTATAGTGAAACACTATCAATATGTTGTATAGTGAAACACTATCAATATGTTGTATAGTTAAACACTATCAATATGTAGTATAGTGAAACACTATCAATATGTTGTGTAGTGAAACACTTATCAATATGTCACTTTAATACTGAACATCTCTCATGTCAACAGGTCTATCTCGACCATCCATCTGCCGCGCCATTTCTAGTTTCCATTTGTATCGGGTAACATAAAGGATAATATTACGAATTGCGTGTTTCATGTCTAGCCCCAGAGGAAGGCACGATGATAATCGTTGATAATAATACCAGCAGAAATTTGTTGAAAGCGTCCTCTCGTTCTGATAATGAATGAAAGTACACGGGTCCTAGCGAAACTCATTAATTCCAAAAAATATCTTATGCCGGGTCTATTTTATTTCTAACGCTATTATTGCCTTATTGGTACGTATTTGTACGTTGGTTGACATCGTTTACAACTTACGCGAGTACGTTGGAACAATAATTGTAATTATTATAAAACATGTTTCATTCACAGCACTTGGTTCATGAGAGAACCGGTGTTGTTGCTGCTTAGTCTGCCAACGGAAATTATGATGATGTTCACAAAAAGTGTTCAATCTTGAGCTCTAAACGACAAAAGCTAGTATCCGAGCGTATACCGCCTATGGTATGCACTAATAATTGACCTGCATCATGTGACAAATGGTCTTGTGCCATATGCGGCCAGCGTTACTCCAGATTAGCCTGCCTATTCTCACAGTCTGTATTTGAGCTACCCTGTCCGATAATAAGACCGCGAAACATTGCGTGACTTTATAGCGGACAGTATTGCTCCTGACCATCCTGCGCGGATGCGGAGCCTGTTTTGGAGCTAAGTTGGCCGCATATAGCATAATACAAATTTTAGCATATCACGCCTCAATGGGTGTATGTTGTATTATAGTTGTATACAGAAGGTATGCACTTTATGGCGAGCTCTATTTGGTGAAAGTTTTCTACTGGTTGTATTGTGGACGTGTACAGTTTATGGCGAGATCTAGATGTACGAGAGCGGTAAACGGTTCTACACGTAGGCGGTTTTATAGCTCTATTCTGTGTAAGTGACATATTGTTATTTAATCAACGTAACGTTAACAGAACTCGCGTAAGCTGCGCGAAGTGGTGCATGCTATTAACCAGCAACATCCCATAAATGTAATGGAATCTGAGGACGGTCGTAATTGATATTGAGGAAAAAGCAGCACCGTTGCAGAGTCAAGCTTTTATGGTATTTTGTATCCGTTGACACGCGATAAAATGAGTCCCACTGGATTGTGAAGCAGATGATTAACATTTGTATGTTACCGTAATGCATTTTCGTATTATAAACACGTTGAAATCGGTTGAAACTAATGACACGTTATTACGACCACGATGATGGATGAAATGAAAACTCCTATCTGAATGACATCTTATCTTCAAACCATGTTTCAATGTCACACTAGAATCCACATTTATTGTCCAATCTCCATTAGACTGTGTCAGACATTGTTTCCCCAATGGTATCACTGCCGAGTTTTCGTTATAATTCTTTTGTAAAACCGTGTGAACACTACTTGCTCATAACAGTTCAGAGTATTGTGGCCCCAGGTGGAGAGTGCCGTCTCAGATAAGCCTGTGCGTACTGCACAGGCTTATCTGGGATTACACTTGACGCCCAGTTTTCACAGAACGAGGATCTTATTCTCGACCATTTGTCGCGATCTAGATAGCATTCAGGCCGACACGGAGAATTAATTTGTAAAGATTAATTACAACAGTACGCAATAACAATCTCAATGTAAAGAAGTTATATTAGTAACTAGACTTGTATATATAGTTATATTAGTTACTAGACTTGTATATATAGTAATATTAGTTACTAGACGTGTATATATAGTTATATTAGTTACTAGACTTTTAATTACATTGTAACAAATTTAGCTCTTGACCCAAGATCAAGCGTTATGAACATGTTGAGATACACTGCGAAATGAAACAGGAAAAAACACAACAATAAACGCTTGCATGTGCATGTATGAAGAAGTCATTGTCATTCGCTAGGATAAATATCACTCATATTCTAAATATCGTACAAATGTGTTTTGTGGTCCCTTTTTGAACGTGAACTTAAAGGAGAGTTCGGTACCTCCGACTCGTGCGACCCTTTCGAACGCTTTGTTCTCCACCTGACATCCAAACGGAAGTGGAAACTCTATAACTGCTTCCCGGTTAACAGAACAATGAGTCGCGAGAGTGGGAATATTGGGAACCAGGCCACAAGAGACTATTCTGACTTCCTGTACTTTGTCGTCTGCCGACAGCGGCATGTCATTTTCGCGAATCGATTCATTGTACGTCAGTTTAGTTCCAGCTCTGATAATTGGATGGAAATTATCGGTGCACATTTTAACGCCATTAATATCGACTGTGGCGCCTCCCTTGTGTTTAGATTCATCGTAAGGTACCGTGTTGTGGAGTCCATATGTCACTGCCACGTGTCGGGAGCTCACAAGCGAGAGGTCGTGGCCAAACAAAACCGCTCCCTGAACAGTGAAAACGTCGCCGTCTGCCGGAAATGACACTTTCACTCTGCCAAGCTGGTCATGTAGCTGTTTCCGTAAACTCGGACACTTGCTTAGGCCTCCGACAACTATCACGTGATCAATAGCTGCAAGGTTTGTAAGGAGCGTTTCCACCGCGTTTTTAACATTAGAGACCGTGAACTGAAACATCCCCACGATGGCGGCGACCTTCACTTTTAAGTTGTTGCCATTGAGTTCAAAATTGCCGCCAAAATTGGGCGATGAAATCAAATTTTCAAGTTCGGAGCCTGATATGCCTTTGCTTTTGCACGCCATGTCTACTATTTCTTGAGGGAGTTTGAATGTCCTTGAAGCGTCACCAGCTTCCATGTTCTCTATATCCTTAATCGACTTGTGTAGAAATGAGAGCCAGCGGGCCAGGTGATTAGAGGCGTAGCCCTCTACGACAGACGACCCGAACAGAAGTGAGATAAAAGACCGGAAGCATGTGACTGCATTCTCTGCTCCCCACAGGCCGCCGATAGGAGCGCTCAGTGACTCCACATGGCCGTCGCCTTCTGACTGGTGAGTGGCAACGTCCACCACGTCTCCTGTGAAATGACAACATGAGACTATACGAAGTTTGTATGGTTACAGGCATCTGAAATATTCAGGATCTATTTCCGATTATATTATGTAAGTGATTATGTTTACAGTATTAACAGAGGATGTTACATTATCTTACGAAGCATGACCCTATTGGAAATTCAATCCAGTCAAGTAAAATAGATGTTTCGATAAGAATACATTTTTATCGACAAGGATTCATTATGAGCACCAACACGTCAGTGGTGTTCTTACCTCCTATATTGACAACAATATACTTCGTCCCTTTCTTGGATACCGTAACGGGCTTGAGCATGCACTGGGCCCACAGGGATGCGGTTTCCCCTTCGTAGGCAATGACTACCCTGTCTGCTTCAATGTCAGCCTAGATAAGTAAATCAAAGCTCTGAAAGCATTAACGACCACCGGCGATAAAAATAGAAACAAAACTAAAAAGTAATGAAGTGCATTTGTTTTCTATCAGAATCAGACATTTGTTGAAATGAAGTATCTTCAATATCCCTTAACACAGAACAACCCATGAAAATGGTAATTGTGTATTCTAGCTTTAAAATCGTGATTGCAAATACGAGATGTATTGTCTGTTTATAGCACGATATTATTATGTCATATCCAACAACGGAATACTTATCAAATGTCATCCAAAGCACTTATGATAGGAAATTATATGGATCGATATAGGTTAAATTGTTCGAAGACATTTTCTTTGGGGTTCGTTGAACCTGAATTTACAAACCTGCATCATCGCCTGTCGAACGAACCACTTTGCCCGGTCTGTCGCGAACGCGGGAACCACGATGACGTATCGAGCCTCGTTCTCGCTGTATGTGGCTTTGTGACTGTTGAGCGCGCGCATCGCGTGGTTTTTGAGGTACCTGATGGCCATCACAAACAAATCAAATGCTTTCCGACTGTCCTTCCCGCTGACGTCATCAATGTTGGTCGCTTTGTTTAAACCCTTGCAAAAGTGAAGTTCATATTTTTTCCGAAATTTTATTTCAACACCAGTTTAAAAGTCAAGGCTATTCAGTTATTATTTTGTATAGTTAGAACAATTCTGCATTGTGTGGGCAACCCATGACATAGACCTACATTTATATAGAGGGCGCGCTTGAAGTTCCGGTAAAGCAGACCAATCTGACTTCCTGCTGAAGTTCTCGTCTGGAACTGAGCCTCGGCATCGTGTCCAAACGCCAGGAATTTTCCCTCTGAAATGCACATGCGTTGGACATGTAGGATGCGTTTGCAAGAAGCAGCGAGTGTACTATTCAAATTCCTTAAAAATAGTAATTGTACCAAACCTAAACGCATTGGTAGCAAGAAGCCTTTTAAGGAGGGGGCATCCGATTATTCTTCCTAATGGCGGAGCAACACTGATAACTCGACGATACTCTTACTCGAAAGTGTTAATATTGCACATACACAGAATGAATAATTGAATGAGTTAAAAGGAATGACTTAACTTATTTTCGATTAAATATCGGTATATATATATTATAAGCGACTAGCTAATGATACCTTTGTTAATTAGTATACTAGAAGCCGTCCTTGTGACGTCACCGAACGAGCTACGCACCACGTGACCGGGTTCATCCGTGAAGGAATATGCGTAACCGGAGTGGCGAGCACCGATATCCAGCGCTATTATCAGCTTGGCTGAAGGCGGACTCATGGTTTCTTCGTTTTTATAGTATTTGCCGAAATAAGGTATTGTCAGAAAAGACATGCTAGAGAATTAGTTGCTTAAAGGGAATTATTCGCTGATTTACGAATTGCCAATTCAGATTTTTGGCACAGATCCTCCCCGAAAAACAAAATTGCGTGTAAAAATGAGCGAACTATCTGAATAACAGACATAGGTGCAACGTTTCTTTATTGTCTTTTTTTTCTGGTTATGTTACTTGTACTTCACATGATTAAATCTGTTAAGTTCAGATATTCTTCGAAATTTACCTTAATAAAATAATTAAATATGCAAACAAGTCCCCTTAACACATAAAGCATAATTTACATACGTTTCACGGACATATTACTTCTACAATTAATATTATATTTCCTAAATGAATAACACGTTATAGTTAGTCCATACACAATTCCTTTTTATCACAAAACTTTCAGAACTTAACGCGTATAAACACACAGTCGAGATACACATGTCCTAAGAGTGGTATGATTTCAATTATAAGTGAATAGGCCCATTAACAATGCGAAGTTTGTAAGCTGATAATAACGGCCACATGTACACTAAGTATGTTATTAAAAAATCAATCGAGCATTGACATACATTCATCGTAGGGGATTTTAAATGTATTTAACAAAGCTCTAGACATACTTTGCAAATGTAATAAACTAAAATTGTTTTAAACATAAATTGTTGTATGATGAATGTGTGAAACGTTGCATTTCTAGTAATCTATCAACACTGATAACATACAATCTGTATTAATTATTAAGCATTTCGTTTTTTCCAAATACTGTACACATTAAATGTTAAAATTTGGATTTCTGTAAAATATGATCAAATACTTAATCATCTGTTTTTGCATAAGTATTTACTCGACCCCCAACAAACTACACAACGAATAGTAATTAATAGGTTAATTAGTACATATAAGCCGATAAGAAATGCATATCTGTCTAATATTGTTTCTTAATTACACGTGTTTTACGTCACTAGTAATATGAGATTTACAGCAAGCAATAACCAGACCTGTAAAACAATCACAAGATTGCAATCCGCGAGTTTACAAGCGTAAGATACACGTGCATGACATAAAATGCTGATATGAAACTTTAAACAATCCGAGTTCAATGGTATAATATAAACATGGGCGGTACAGATTGCCATGCTTGTAAGCCGATATGATTTGTGAATAATGTATTCAATGAGCGGCGCACGAAGTAAATAAGTAATTGTTTCACGTGATTGCTTTAAAGAAAAAATAACAACCTGTTAATGTCCGTTCTTATTTCTATTTTGTATATTATTAAGTATATTTTTACTTTCACCACCACCAACTACAACATTATAATCATCACAAGAGTACACGATTTTGGTTTAAAAACGTTGTTTGTNACTCCTTTCAAGACTTGATGCATATTTGTTCAACTATAATACTTTGTTATCATAAATCATTACTTAATTAATAACCCGTAGTGTGTATGGTGTATGGTGTATGCTAAGATAAGCGTGTATGGTCAAGAGAAAAATAATTACGATAAACATAAGGTGAAAAGCCAAAGTATGTGTAAATGTTGCTTAAGATGAAACAAATGATTGAAAGGATGTTCAACGTTTCAGTTGAGTAACTCATTCAGTTTAAAAGTTTTACGACTTGATCCTAAAATTGCATTCGAAGAAGGTACATTTCTAAGTTTTAGAAAACTCAACACATGTATGAAGTGTTGCCTCTAATACTGGATTTGATGACAATTATATATTCAATGTTCAATATGAATATATTTGAGAATTTGCAAAATGTTTTTTATAGTAAAATCTCGCTAACATAGCCATCGCTTCCAACGCAAACGCATGGGCGAGTAATTAAAGCTTACGTTTTATTTGAAAAGTCGTTTGCAAACGCTTACAAAACTGGTTTTATGTGAAACAGAGGTCGTTAAAGTATGCGAGAACGCAAACTCGTATGAAGGATCACGCAATTTCTCGGAAAACAAAAGCTAATTCTATTTTATGGATACATTTTCGAAAAAGTAAGCTTAAGGTGCATCAAACATAAATTCATTACTTGAATCAAATCAATAAAATTCCTTGGCATATGAAAATCAAACATCTTAAGCAATATATATATTATATATAAAGAAACAACAATTTAATGAGTAAACGGAATCCCATTGGTCGGTGTGATTTTGCGGCCCATGACGCATGAAGAACTAAACACCGACAGCGTTGTGGGTACAAGTATGTAGACTGAACAAGCAACATCTATGTTGGCGTTTTGTACGGTCCTTTAGATATAGATTAACTGGAAGATTTATCATACCTGGACACAAACCCAGATAGGGTACACATATGGGTGTACAATTTTCGATTTTGACATTGAAACAGTGTGTATCCTGCAGAGAAGACCATTGATAGGAAGTTGTTTGTGGAGAATAATTGTACATTAATTGATGTTTTCAGAAGATGTTATATGTCGGAACAATATTGTTACATTTTTACTTATTTTGAAAGGAACTTTGAAAATTATCATAATAGCCATAATAAACATACCAAATCACAAAATATTGGAGTATATGCATTGCTTGACATTCACTGGTTTCATTATGTGAAATAAATTTGTTCAGCAGCACACTTCTGTGATAAAACTACTGAAAATACTGGAAAAGAACGGCTTTGGATTGAAATGTTCTTTATCAGAAATATCTTTATCAATTATGGAGCTTATACAGTTTACTTGTTTTTAATATCACGTTTTTGACCTGATGACATGGTTTGTATAATGGGACAGTTTCATCAGTATTATATGGAATTCTACTTTCTACCGATCGTACAATTGATCGGACATGCTAATGAACATTGATCCAATCATCTTCGGATGATCTCTCAAGTTATCACGCAATGAGTAAATATATATTTATATTATCTGACGGTCAAGACGAATCTTAATTCTATTTGATCCGCCTTCCATGTCACAATAAGTAGCTTTCAATCAGACATTCGACAATATCCGCAAGGTTCAGGATGTTAAGTTCATGATTAGATTAATGCTCATTGCGTAATTATGGGTATATAAAATGTTAAACTAATTGAGACATGAAAACACTTAGACCCGGATAAATCTTTGTTTTGCTAACGCATAGGTCTACATATTCCGATCAAAGACATGTGATGTTTGAACTCATGTCTGGAATAACATAACTTAATATATATGTTACAAAATTATGTTGTTCAACTGAGCTTTACATCATATCCAAACAGTTTGAAATCAAGACTATACACTGCTTGCACTCGAGCGAGTAGCCCATTTGGCAACTGCTGATAAGCTTCCAACATCATTTCTTTCTTCTGTGATCCCATCTCTAAGTCGTTGTCCCTCTGAAAATTCATTGTCAACATCACTTGCTTCAAGAAAGTTTCTACCGGTGCGACAGTAAAATTGCTCATCTTTAACCGGTTAAATGGAAATGGAATTGTGCGGTGAATGTATCCGTTGAATTGGAAAGCTTTCCAAAGACGATGGGCTACGACAAGTCTGTCAAAGCATCCTTCACGTATTCGAGTCTCTAGATTAAAGTTGTATTTAGTCAACATTTTCACTTCCACTGTCACGTGATTTTCATTTGAAAACGTTTAAACTGTAATGTTAGCAAAATAAATCCTATTCAATATGTATTTTGTATCTTCTAAGAAAATTTCTTGTCTCCCTATGACATCATAGTCTATTCGACATGGGTTGCACAGATTGAAAATGGGCTGCCAATGCTCATTTAAAATTTCCGGATATTTTATAACAATAAACTGCAGAAACTCTTGAAATGACAATCTATTGGCACACTTCAGATCGTATTCAGACGCGTTTGGTCGAACGACAGACATCATATTCAGGGCGTGAGTTCTCCAGAAATCGGGAAGCAGAAATTTGTCAGTATATGCCGATCACAAGCGCGTGTATGTTTTCGTGTAATCATATATGAAAACTCGTGTGTCATACGCGCTTGTATTACAGGATCAACTAATTTTGTCGCGTTAATATTTTTGAGAGGATCATAGTGCACAAACATTCGGTCAATGTCGGACGGTGTTTCCACTGTGGACATATCAAGGAAGTCGCCGGATAGGAAGCAAAATATCTGCTTCCAGGCTGAACATCCGGCCTTAGGGGTTATGCAGTAGTGGGCGACTGGCGACTTTAGTTACCAAACCACACCTGTGGGGCGCAGTCTGGACATTACACGTGAATACCTTCTGCATACTGAGCTAAGCGTCACTCGCCTCTGCTTCAGGTTAACCATGTAGGCGCTGAATGGGTCAAGGTGGTCTTTAGAAGTTGTAGTCTGAATAGATACATGTAACTTTAACCATTATATTCATGATACAATATTTAGCGAGTGACAACAGCTTTTTACACCCTTGAACGAAGAAACAGCTTGTGCAAATTTTTATGAAATATACATATGCTCAATACAGAAAATAAATGCAATTCATTTATATGCTCGATGTTAGCTGTTTGATCGATTTTGTTTACGTCGTGTGTTAAGGCAAACATAGGCAAACTCAGCTAATAATTTTCTCTTCTGATACTACAAGGTACTCCGCTTAAATAGTTTGTTTATAATAAAGTATTGCGTTCCTTTTTGACATCTGTCCGAATCCCGCCCCTGGATCCAAAACTGGCCAAATGCTCGGAATACATATGCTATTTATATATTAATATAGCGCGATAACTTCCAAAATATTCACTGAAACAACACAACCTTGAGCTTTGATATTTGGTATGTGACTTCAAAAAGTAGTAATTCACAAAGTTTTGTGTTAAATCATCCCTCCCTTGCTAAAATTTGAGCACCCTTCGTGGGTCATATTTTTATACAAGTCTTAAGACCAATGCAAAGTTAAAAAATCTTTTCAGAAACTACAATGTCAGAAGCGTACCGCTTATAATTTAATATCCTGTTTAGGTTTCCTACAAAGTTTGTTTAGATCATGCCAAGTGGACTAAAACTGGTCATCGTTAATATGAACTTAATTTGCCTTTGTTTCTCCAACCACATTCTAAACATTACTCAGGTGAGATATCTCGGGAATTTTCACTCTCTTGGTATGTACATGTTTGAATATTTAATGCCATTTGTAATTGCACTCGAGCTGCACGGTCTTGTGTAAACGCACTCTGTGCTCGAGTCTTGGTTGCCCCTATATGACCAGCCGTCTGCGTTGTTGATTTACTGGACCTCACCTCCACTCTGTGTGAAACGCCGACCGTCCTATCGTCCTGCCCGACTGTGGTATGCGTTAAGGTCAGAAGAAATCTATCCATAACTGAAAAAATGGCAGATATTGCTTTAAGGTTAGTATGTTTAGTTGCTTATAGTATTGTTTGATTGAATTTCAAACGCGTGATTTACCTTAATAAGCCATTGGTTTTTGGTAATGCAATGGGTAAAATGTGTCACTTGTCAGTCAGCATTCATATGGGTCAGACATTGTTCTCATCATGTGTAAAGTACGGAACCAAACCCATGCTCTGATATGATACTTATATTTCAGCAAGCGCGTGTCGAACAGAAATAATGCGGGCCAGTATTTGAAATGATATAAATAGTTCAATATTTAAAACATATGCAGAGGTGCTTCTGTTTCAAGGGACCCGGATTTTTGACGTGAAGGAATCCTCCTAATATTATATAAATATCACAAGAAGAAGAATCACAGCTTTAAAGTTCCTTGGTCACAGACTGGCGCATTTTTAAAGGGTGTCAGTAAATGCTTTAAATTGCTTGACGGAACTATAGACCTCCGTTATAATGACACGAACGGAATTTTAGAAATACCAAAAGTAGTAAAGCGTTTCTATTTCACGAGGACTGAACCAGAGTCGTTTTGATTTAAGGCATTGCTAAAACCACTTTACCATCAGGACTGTTATGTTCACTATGACGTGTTTTACCTCATACAATCAATCCACGTGTTGTATCAATATTTACCCATTTATGCCTAGTGGACTCTCCCATCATTCTAAAAAGGATCAATTTACTTCCAAAATTAGGGATGTCTAGTATATTTATTTCTATATTTAAAATTTCTTACATAAATTTCTTTAATCAAACAGCGCAGACCCTGATGAGACGCCGCATCAGCGGCGTCTCATCTGGGTCTACGCTGTTTGCCAAGGCCTTTTTTTTCTAGACGCTAGGCATAAATGGGTTAAATGAAAACAACAGAATCATTCCTAATTATTAAATCGTTTCGAGCTTGTAACGCTTTATAATTTTATCAATGTAAGATCATGCTAAACTCATAAACAATGCTGTGTTTTCGGTATGAGTCTAGGTCATAAGTGGTATTTCTCTCCCTGGTTAATAGACTTCTTTAATTTTTTGAATAGGTGCAACAAGGTGGAAAATTGTCGTTTCGACAATTTGTGAACAAGTACCTTTAAAGTCATCAGTATTTAACCAAACATTAACATGAAATTGTACATGAACATCTGAATTCTGACATTGTGTGTCGTAAGTACAAATTCCTAACGGATGATTAATAAATCATAAACATGGCGAATTTTCTCGTAGCAATAAATAATTGTTCAAAACAAATGTTCAATTCGCACTGAATTTAGCTTGGTAGGCTTCGTTCAAGTATACGGAGTATGACAATCGTCAACAGCGAGACACCTTTAAGTGGCTTTAAGCTCAGTGTAACATTCAATAATTTCAAATAAATATAGCTTGTATATGCGTTATACACTACACTCAGCAAGCCATTAACGTTATAATACAAACTCGGAACATGAGAAATAAATCAACCTCTGAAAGTGTATTTATATTAGAGTGAGTTACTATATGAGTGAGTTACTAAATATAATAGCTGTTCATCGATGTCTGTCATACTGTAAAGAACCAATTTTAACTATTAAAAAGATCTGTTCATAGATTGAAAACATTGAAAACAGACAACAGATTTTTGTTACAGATTATTAAAATAACTAAACAATTTCTACACATTCAACGAGAATATATTTACACTTTTAAAGTCCCTGATATCATTGGTTGTAAATCACCAACCTGTAATAAAGCGTTTATCAAGTGAAAGAACAGAATAGTTTGAAATGCTTGTTTCTATGTTTAAATTGCTGACAACGGGAGGGCCGCTAGCATGAAGTACACATGCATTACCCTGTGTGCATGTCGGAATGGACAAGTGGTTAAAGTGTTAACCATATCAATCCAGATGGATTCGAATTTTAGTTTCGGCAACTATTTTCGTTTTTTTTTTCTGAATATGATATTTTGCTGGTTATGATACATTTTCGTTTACGTGCTTAAATCAGTCAAGCTAAACACGGAACGGCATACTTGACAAAACTTACAAAGCCACTATAATGGATGGAAATGTTATTTCACATTGCTTTTCATCACCTTTTTATATCGAAAGTGGTTTGAATGGCTTTTGTTTCAATTCAAACTATCATGTTATAGAATAATTTTAATAAATAGAATGGCATTGGACATGCACAGACATTTTGTCTTGAATAATATAAATGTGACATTATGGTTATTAAAAATACAATTCGATTACATTTGGGTAATATGGATACGTATTAAATTGTACAGTACCAACAATATATTCTTTAAAAATAGAAATGTATTAAGCAATTCACGTCTGTTCGTATATCCGTAAACGTCGAAATCTTGTTCGGAATGTTATTTATAAAAAAACTTGTCAAAGGCGAGCACAGATTGACAGTTTTTTTGTAGACGGTGTATCGGCTGCAACACTCTTGATCCCAGCTCAATGGGCAAGTGTCACACTTAAGGTATTTAGTCAAATTTGGCATGTATTGACTTTTAAATATGAAGCCTCTTCATTTATAATGACATTTAGTTTCAGATTTATACCATCTGACGTGTCTAAACCACGGCCTGTAAACGGATAATCATGGCGCAGTTGATAAACCTTAGCGTAGTTCAATATGGCGGATAAAGAGGCAAAGTCTGCAATTATTTTTCAGGTTGGTCATAATCTCTTTATATCTATTTTGAGTATAAACGTAACATATTTTACGGCTATTAACTCCTTTTGTATAAGCACTAGATAACACAAGTCGAGTACATATACAGACACCTGTCATGTGTGTTAATACAGTGATATTGATTCTAGTAAATACATGGACATATTATTTATTCTCCAATGGTTCTTCAAAGAGTCAAAGCCCCCAAATAACCGAGGTCTCATTTATCTGTGTAATGGCATATCTGTTTATTTTGCATAAGAAAGCTGATTTCCCAGTTGACGTATAATAAATTAATGCCATATTTTGCACTGGCAAGTTAGTAACACGCATGCAATTTCTTTGCCAACGTCACGTTCATTAGTATTTATAAAATAAACAAACATGTTGTCCACAGAAACATCACAATAGTTCATATACTTTAAAATTAAAATTAATTATGTTATATTTTGTAAACAATAGTTTCATAAACAAATTCTATTTTTGCACATACATGTACTTCCTTAAATGCCATGCTTATTGCATCATCAGTACATTGAGTCTCCAGAACACGCATGCGATCCTTATATTGAGAACTCTTTTCATAATGAGTGAGTTTGGATTTGGCAGGATAACTGTCACCGTAACTAAAACATACTTTTCATCTCAGTAACTAGAGAAGAATTTGAGATATTATCATATAATAACACACTTTCATATCGATGCAGCCAAAGATACGTGTTTCTAAAATTAGTTTACAAACAAAAAACAAATGATATTCTACGACATTAATTTTACTCCATTGTATACAATTATTGACTTTATCTGCATCTGATCGCTTTCTTTCTCGCTAATACTGACATCTTTTTATGGATTTCAGGTATAACGTTTTGTTTCTTAATAGTTATAAAATAGGTATTACCACATACATTTGGCCATCGGGCTGTGTGCCCACAGACCGTTGCAGAGTGTTGGACGACGCCAGCGGTCTAGATGAAGTCATATCCGTCTGGCCGGGACTTCCAGACATCTTGTCAATCATCCCAGCTTTGAGCTGAGCAATGGTCTGATATAATTTGCCAGTTACAGACATCATGGGCGGATACATTTTGTGAAACCACGTGACCGATGCTTACGGAGTTTGTATTCCATTTAACGTATAAACTTCTCGTAGATTCTTATTTACGAAACAAAAAGCAAAAACATTTGGTAGAATGAAGATATTTTGAATAGATTTGTTCGACATAACACAAATTCCGTTATAAATGTTATACATTTTTAAATAAATTTAATATGGAATATGTTAAGCGCCACAATGAATGTCGTCTGTCACTCGTTGATGTCTACACACGACAATCACAGGCGACACACGATACGATAATCAAACCAATGACGATCAATGATAAAAAACGACCCACGACTTTTAAATTTTGAACATCGCGAAGACACGCAAAGTTATGGAATGTAATGTTGCATCGAACATTGAATTGCGTTGGTTATTTCGAATGTTTGTGTTTAATACCGATCGTCGTATAGTGTGTCGCTTTCAATATCGTGTGTCGCGTTGTAACACGATAATGTCAAAAGACACCCGAAAGCATATAGCACGACGTACAACATTCAGTGCGACATACGACAAAGGCCAAAGACACAAGGCACTTTAGAAGAAAAATAACAATTTGCCCTTTAAAAACCAATCGCAACTGATATAAGGAAATAACTTGCAATGTTTAAGTACATTCGGAAAAGGTCGGGTTTTTTTTCGTTAAAGTTATAAATACAACAACAGAAGTGATACGTGATGTAACCCATTATACCTTTTGAAGCATGGCATATTTAAAACAGCTGTTAACAATGTGGAATTTAGTCGGGTTCAAGTGAAATTACGAGAGATATATGCAATAAATTATAAAGCATGCCATTGTTACCACCAAATTGTAAAGTGGCTTCATGTACCTTACATAATCTATCATTTCCATGACTAGAGTAAATCTTTGAAAGTAGGATTTGAGTTTCATGTCTTCACCTTGCTTCAGATCTCTCTGTTATAGTCACCACTTCAATTCAGATAATGAATTTCATAAGAAACAAATAAATCATAATCTGTAACCCGAAAAGCACTCGACTTATTGTGCACGGTTTGTTTGTCTTCATACAGCCAAGAACGGTTTAAGTAAACAGGAAAGAAAGTTTGTAGGTCGGTAAGGTCACAACTCACAGCACTTGAAATGTTGAAAGGTACAACAGATAAAGTTGAACATCAGTAGATATTTGAGATTTTATATAGGCGCAGTTTAGTCGGTCGTAACAGTTAACGGAATAATTACATGTCCACAATATTTTTAATGTGTTGTATGCACCATGTAATCAGTAATATAACAATTAATTAGATTTTTATATTACACATATGAAAGATCTTTTTGAGAACTTTGATTGAAATAACGTTTTTTTTTACAGACCAATCGAATGGATTGACAACGTAAATATGAAATGAGCTTCATTCTTGGCAAACTGAGCGTAATTCATGTGCGTTAAGTGCAGTCAAGACAAGCTTGTCAGGTACGAACTGAATTTTCGTTTATAAGAGACTTCATTAAAACGACAAATTCCATAAAGGCGGAAAGTATCGTCCCTGATTAGCATGTACGCACATGCATTAAGTCCAGTTTTCATAGAGCGAGGCTAAAATGATTTCAGGTCGATAAAAAGGTAAGGTCATTAAGAAGGTTTTCATACTTCTAAATGCCGCAACGATTTCAATGATTCACATCGGGTAACTATGAAGTCAATGTGTTATACACATGTCCCATGCTAATACTTCATATGTACATGTAAACGTCTTATTCAATGTCAAGGGTAAAGTATATCCTTATTTCTTCTTTGCGCGTCCATTTGGCTCCTCTTGTGCAGTTTATATTACACATGAATATATGGCTCTGTTTCAAAGCAGTATCCCACATACAGCTTAATGGGTATGAATGGCTTTTTGTGGTTGTTCTAGTTTATTACCTCTTTAGGGGCATTTTCACAGATTTTCCTATTCTTGAAACTTGCCATTAAATAAATTCACTAACACATCCTTAATAGTGTTGAATAGTTTAAATAATTATAATGCAAACATTTTAAAATCGTCCTGTCCTTGTGCTTGCAGCCGGGTCCTAATTAGAGCAAACCTTTACGCGCTTACCACTACACAACACAGACTTTTATACTTGGATGGTAGCTTAGGCAAAATATGTTATTTGATAAATTATCGATGAAAAGCGTTGCAAACGTCTCATGAATGTTTCGACTTTTATTGATGATTGTCAAAACACGTACACACAATTTAAACAGGTTCGTTAGTCGGGAGATTGATTTGAATATAATACTTACATTCTTTTTTGAATCTCTGACAATATTCTTTGAAAATTGTCAATTTGCAAAGGTAAACAAGTTCCTTAAAGTGTCAGTTTAGTTATAAATATAATATTGTAAGAAAAACAAAGCTCAACTTCGATATAACCGTGTTAACATGTATTGCGTCTGTTTTGCTAACCCCCCCCCCACCCCAATNTAAAATAAATAAAATTAAAATTAAAATAAAATAAAAAATGTGATTGAAAATCTGTCCGATATTAATTCTTTTTTCGGAAATAAGGCATTACATACCTTTGTATTCGAAATATTCTACTTAAAATTCTGTTGACGTGTTTTAGCGTAAATTGGTAAAAACAGTATGTGTCATTATATAACTCAACTGAGTTAATTAAGTAAAAAAAAGGTCTTCGGCCCAAAATACACAGTATATTAAACAAAACATAACACATGTTTGTAGTTGCGAAGACATCATCTTACATATATAAGAAAAATATACCAACGTGTCAAATGTTATTCATAAGATGATACACATACGTTCATAATTTCAATATTGTATCAGTATCTGTTGTGCTCATCAGATTATAAAAGTCATGTTCAGTATTTCCACCCATATACCAGTTATATAGAAATTATATACGGAAAACGCCATATTTATTACATTGACAAAAGGCATGATATTCACAATCAATAAAAAATATATTATGTTTGTTAAAACAAAAATTACATATTCTCAAAGTATATGAAAGATGTTACTGCCATATAATTTGTGTTTGGAGCACCTAAACTTGGCAAAGGTGATCTTATATTTTAGAGGAATTTCAACTGCAAATACGTTTCGGTGTTAAGTAGAGACTTAAAATTGTTATAATGGTTGCATCTAGATGCATTGTTAATGTTATTGTGCTAATTCTGTGTGACGCAATCAACTATACGCGTATGAAAATTGTATACACATTAATCTTCGTTGCCAACATTCTGCGAGATCCACACGAACCCGAAACCAGATCTAAATATTGAGAATTTTACATTCGTTGCACAGCAATAACGCCCATCGTTATTATTAACATATTATAGCATATTGGGAAATCGATTATTAGGCATCATAGCAGCTTAAACCCATATTTAATGCAATAAACAAAATATGTCACAGATAAAGGCAGTCGGCCACATTTACAAAGGGCGATACAGTCATTTGTATTTTTCCTAACATGCAAATGGCGTTTACAAAATTTATTTTGGACAGTTTCATTGGTATTTGCATATTCATAGCCCCATATCTGTGAGCCATAACACAATATTGGCTTTACCATACTATCAAAAAGTAAAAAGAGTTCTTCAATAGGGAAGTTTCCAAAAGTCGTTTTATAACAATAAATTGCGAATATTGCTTTTTGGGCTTGTGAACTTACTGTATCGTGCACCGCGTTCCACGATAATTTAGGTGTGAACAATTATCCCATTTACCTATAAACGGAATTGGTATTTATTTTCGTACAACGATATGTCCAGCGCTCGTGATTTCTTAAAGGTCCGCCATTTCTAAAAACAAGTATTTCAGTTTTATCTTGTTTAATCTTCATTCCCGTATTAATGCAAAATTTATAAACTACGTTTAACCATTGTTGAGGTTGAAAGGCCGTTTCCGCACAGCTAGCAATATCGTCCGCAAACATGAGATATAACATGTCAGGTATTTCATTTGAAACAAAAGTTCCAGACCCACACGTTTCACGTACAATGACAATTCATCATAAAAATAGAGCAAACATGGTAGACAGCAAACATTTTGTCCCCACTGTCGGGTAGCAATAGTACATTGAAAAAACTCTGATATAGTATTTGAATAATTGTTTTTATATTTCGCAGCAGAATTAGCATAATTAGTGACGGCTCGGGCTGTATAATGTACTTTAAGACAGCGTAATGACAATAAGCTAACATGTACCCGAGCCACCAACAGTAATGTTTTGTTTTCCTCTGATCATATGAGGCATTCATTTTTATAAACAAGAGCACAATGTCCTAAGCACGCTGAATATTGACATCTGATGGCATTACTGAATGGATATCATAAGGCATATTACTAACTGTTGGTAACAAGTGTGAAGAATTATTAAAATTTATCTATTTACAAAACAGTATTCGTAAGAATATTAAATTATTAATGTACGCATCGATTTATATTCTCCTTTTTCTAATTTGCGATGTTATCGTGAACGTCGTATTTAAATTAAACCGATGTGTCTTATTGACTATCGCCTCGACGGTTTTCCAAAGAGAAGAAACCAAATAATTGTTAATAACATAAGGTTTGCCATTATTACTTTCGCCATAATTATGCTAACAGTTGTCATACGTGTCGTAAATGAATAATGTCAACCTCACTTTAACTGGCAAACTACACTGCTGAAATTGGAATTCGATGAATTAGCGCTTGTATTTTATGTAAATGTCTAGTGTTTTTCATTAAGAAAGTATAAATTTATAAAAAGTGTCCTTGTCATCTATCACCTTTACAATGATTTTAATTATTAAAGATATCTTTAATTTATTGGTGTTCAAGGGTGCTTACTCTAAACATCAAACAAACTTCGTACAAGTCGCTACGGTGGCCCTGTCAATCTATGCATAATATGATAAAGATTGATACCAGATACGTTGAATTATTTCATACTTTGATTGAATGTTTTTTAACCAAGATAATAATGTGCATTTAAGTCACCCCATGTCGTGAATTCCTTTTTCCGTCAATTAATTGTGAATGCTCGACAGGCGCGAATATCTGACACGTATCCCCACGTCGCATAAATTGGTGAATAAATGAAGAAGTTATGTTAAAACAAAATTTTGGATGGGCGTGGTGTATGTGGGCGGTGCGCCCCAGGGTTAGTAATATGACCATGCATAGTTGAGATTGACCGTATTGTCTTTGGGTACGAAAAAATATTTGGGTACGAAAATTTTGGGCACGAAAACATTATGCCAAAAAATAATTGGGTACGAAAAAAAAATTGGGTTCTAACAAAAATTTGGGTACCAAAAAAAATGGGTTGAACAAAATAATTTGGTACGCAAAAAAAAAATTGGGTACGTAAACAATTTTTGGTACGAACAAAAAATTGGGTACGAAACAAAAATGGGTACGAAAGATTTTGGGTACGAAACAAAAATTGTGGGTACGGGGAAATAGTACCTGTGGGGAACTTGATCCATTCAGCGAAACTGGGAGGCGGGTTAATTCTCGATCAAATATAAAAATAACTAGTGCTAATAGTGTAGGAGGAGATAGTGGCCAGGACGGACGGACGAAAAGGCAATTTTGGGTGGGTGTGGCCTATGTGGGCGGGGCCCTGGGGTGGGTAATGTGGACATGGATGGTCGAGATAGACCGTGTTGTCATACGAGATGTTAAGTATTAATTTCAAGTCAATTGGTGAGTAAATGAAGCAGTTATGTCAAAACAAAATTAAGGGTGGGCGTGGTCTATGTGGGCGGGGCGCCCCAGGGTTGGTAATGGGGCCATGCATAGTTGAGATTGACCGTATTGTCATAAGAGATGTTCAGTATCAATTTGAAGTAAATCGGTGTAGAAATGAAGAAGTTAATGTAAAATAACCTAAAATAGAGTGTTAACAAGGTTTTACTATAGCCATATTAGTAAAACTGCCCCGCCCCCATAACTTTTGACCCAGGAGTCAGATCAAAATTCCAAATAGTGCAACGTCGCGCATATGCTCATAGCTACCATGTATGTTAGTTTGAAGGTTCTAGTGCTAAAAGTGTAGGAGGAGATAGTGGCCAGGACGGACGGACAGACGGCGAAGATAACCAAAATATCCCCACGCTTCGAAAACGAGTTTCATTTCATATTAACTTTGTCAATCCATTCGATTTGTCAGACAAAGAACGCGTTTTTAACGAAAGTTCACAAAAGGATATTTCATTTATGTAATATAAAATATAATTAATGGTTATATTACTGATTACCGGTTTTGACTCACTAAAACTATTGCATACAATGCATTGAAAATATTGTGGACATGTAATTGTCCATTTAACTGTAACGACCGACTCAATTGCGCTTGGACAAAATCTCAAATATAACAGCTACTGATTTTCAAATTTACCTTTTTGTACCTATTTACTTTGCAATTGTGAGTTGTGACCTTACCGACATATAAACTTTCGTTCTTGTTTACTTAAACCTTTATAGACTGTGCGAAAACAAATAGCCATTGGACAATAATGCGAGTGCTTTTTATGTAACAGAATATGATTTATTTGGTTTTTATGAAATTCATTATCTGAACTGAAGTGGGGACTATGAGAGAAAGATCTGAAGCCAAGTGAAGACATGAAATTCAAATACCCTTTTCAAAGATTTACTCAAGTTATTCATATGATGCGATTGTGTTCGGTACTTGATTTTACTTCAAATTTGATGGTTAAAAGCGGTATACTCCATTATTCTTTTCATATATCTTTTGAAATTTCAACATACCAAGTTTCTCATTATGAACAACTGTATTAGATATTCCATGTTTCAAAATGTATAATGGGGTACACCAGTTATTTTGACAAGTATTTCTTGTTGTTTCGNTCACCAACTCCAACCAAAATCAACGCCGTATATCTTTTTTAAAGATATTTCTTGTTATATATATATTTGACCAACAATTGCCTTTTCGGAGTGTACTTTTCACAGCCTATTGTTTGTCTCAATTAAATATTGCAAGTTATTTTCGTAATCAGTTGCGATTGGTTTTAAAAGGCAAATTCTTATTTGCCAAATTAAGTGTTGTGTGTCGTCGGCCATCGTGGTGTGTCGCACTGAATGTTGTGGGTCGCGTTTAAGCAATTTTGGTCGACAGCAGACATTTCCACGATCTGAATTTAATTATGTGTGCGATACTATCGAATCTCTTTGAATATTATATGAATAAATAATTAAATATTAAGAAGCAAAACTGGTTACCGCAACCAAAATTTGAACACGGCTAATCTGGATCGAAATGGTTACTACGTTAACCACTTGTCCATTCCGCAATGCACACAGTATAATGTAGTTTACTCTAGTATGCGGCCCACCCGTTGTCAGCAATTTCACAACATATTAAACATTACAAATTATTTGTAAGTTCCACGTTACACACGCTTTATTACAAGGTGGTAAATTCCAAACGATGATTTCAGAGACTTTTATAGTCTAATTCTATTATCGCAATGTTAATTGCTCCTTTGCAGAACTTACGTTATGTTAAGAATCTGGAACAACTATCGGATCTTTTTTCAATATTTCAATCTATGAACATATCTCTTTACAAGATAAAATTGATTTTACAGTTTGACTTACATCGATGAATAAATGTTGTATTAACAGCGGTAGTCCTGCGGATTCAAACCAGTTGTATAACCATTCGTTCGTAACAATCAGCATCGACTGTTTATCTTCCATTTCCATGAGTTGCAGTTTAAATCGATATCGTTTAAAAGGACTTGTTATCAGTGTGTGATATTGCGAACAAAACCTGCACGTCCGCGAAGAGTATCAGAATACTGTTAGTTCTGTTATTGAAAATACGTAAAAAAAATATTCGTGTTAATATAACTTATCGGCAGATGTTCTATTTGAACATAAGCCTTTCAAAATGAAAGTCTTTAATATCAACATAAAGTTTTGGATGGTAGTTATTTTGGTTATATTATTGGGAATACAATTTATACCGGATGATGGTAAAGGTAAACCGTTTATCAATCTGTGTTGATTTTTCATTATGTCTTTTTATGAATATGCAGTTAAATATGAGAAAGTTATTGAGATGTTCCGTAGCCCAAAATGACAATGTTGTTTTTCGCATATGATATGAATAATTACTAGATGGATTTTTTTTAATTAAGTCAATTTTTCTCATAAAATGTACAACACAAATTTCGTCTTCATTACGGTTTGCACTGTTTACAGGTTATTCTACATTTTATTAATGATTCAAAAATAAAGAAATCACGATCTTGATGACGGTGTATAATGTGTAAAACAAATACGTTCATTGGTAACGAGAATGAAGGTTGACAGTCGAGGAAAACATTTTGACCTCATTAAGATTTACCGGTATCTCTCATTATTTCCGAATTTGACTTTGCTTTTGGAGTTTCACTTCTTTATTTTGAAATATAATTGTCTATAACATATAAATTTTATCAAATGTATACAACTTTAATATGTTACTGCATTGGTGTTTAATTTTAATTTGCATACAAACAGGTACAACCATGTATTCAACTATTATGTTCTTTATGATAAGATGAGCACAGCTTTATGTAAAATTAGATTAAATGTTAAAAAAAAACTCATTAAAATTAAAAATTAAAAATAGAGCGTGTTCAATATCGTTACATTCGGGTTTGAAATATTGAATGTAATTATTTGATAAATATCAAACACAAGCTCATTAATAATTTTCTATATTTTATCAATGGACACGAGAAACTGTGTAAATGTTGCCGCTAACTGCAGCATGATGCTTAAACAAGGTTCGCTGTAGGACCGATCATTGATCACATAATGACAGACGAAAATGTCGCGATACACTATGTTGCCATATGGTTACTCACTCTTATATAAATAAACTTTTCAGAAGTTATTTTTTTCTTCTGTTCCGAGTGTGTATTTCTACTTGTATGCGTTGCTTATTAAAGTGTATAACCTGTAACACAAGCTATACTTCCTTAAAATGGTTAACTGTAAGACGATGCTTAAAGCCACATAAAGTTGTTGTCCTGCAGTTTACGACTGTCATACTTCTTTCTTGAATGTATACTTAAACGAAGTCGATCAACCAGAATGCATTGCGAATTGAACTTTTGTTTTGAACAATTATTTATTGATACGAGAAAATTTGCCATGGTTATAATTTATTAATCATCCGTTAGAAATTTGTTGGTACAACACACCATGTCAGAATTCGGATGTTCGCGTACAATTTCATGTTAATGTTTGGTTAAATACTGAGGACTTTAAAAGGACGTGTTCACAGATTGTCGAAATGACAATTTTCCAATTTTGTGTCACAGATTCAAAATATAAAAGAACACTATAAATCAGGGAGCTAAATACCACTTATAACGTAAACTCATACTGAAAATACAGCTTCGTTTATTAATAAGCATAATTTTAAATTGATACAATTATAAACCGTTACAAGCGCGAAACGATTGAATAATTTGGAATGATTCTGTTGTTTTCGTTAAATTTTGGTAGAATACCTGGATCGATTATATAAAGTATGATATGTCGTTGTGAACAGTCCGGATGGTGAAGTAAATAATCTCTGTTTCGAGCCCCGCGAAGAACAAACGTTTTTCTTTTTTAGTCTTTCTTATGTAGCGTTATGTATAGATTATTATATGGAGAAAGTGTGCCTTTAGTGGTTATTGGCAAACTTAGTGAGTTATTTGCACGAGGGCTTAAAATTCAAATAAACAAAAAGTATGCCAATAAGCACTAAAGGCATACTTTCTCCATATAATGACCTGTTTATTGCATATGTTCATCATGTGTAAACGACAATCTTACCTCAATGACATATTTAATCCAATCCTTATAATAATACAATTACAACGATATGCACTTTGATTTTCTGTTTGTCCACCCCATTATCTTTATTTATTGCATATGTTACTAAAGCCCTCGTGCAAATAACTCACCAAGTGTGCCAATAACCACTAAAGGCACACTTTCTCCATATAATAATCTATACTTATTTCAAACTACACTTTTTGAAACGTTTTACGAAATCTAATGACTGCTCAGAGTGATTTCTTTAATTCCTCTTGAAGTTTCCAATTAAACATTACAGACACACAATCCGAAATAAATTTTGGATTCGTTTGATGCTTTTTAAATAAATATTTTACTGTTAAATAAATCACAACGTCCGAATTGTTGTCGTTAAAACCCAGAGAGTCAAGCTTAAACTGGTGTGTTTCGTCACAGAAATTACGTCATACAAGATAGATACGTCATAAATTGCGTAATCAATTGAATGAAAATAAAAGTACGGAAAGCAGGTTTGGTAATATATTCTAGTAAACGATTCGATAGTGATTCCAAATCCCGTTCAGACGCCATTTTGTTTTGAAGCTCCAGTCGCCAATAACGTAACGTCAACGCGTGCCGACGATCCGCCTTTACTTGACAACAGGTGCGATATAACCGGAAGTTTGCAAATAACCGATTTTGGCACAGTGTGCCAATAACCGGTTTTTTGCACACTTGCTCAATACCGAGATTTTCACGAGTAATTCGCGAAAAAACGGCCAATTTTGTTACTATATATAGTAACATATGCAATAAACGATTGAAAAAAAAGACGCTTACACATCGAAAAAGTTTCTATTGATGTTTAGTTTATAAATGACATAGAGGCATGGGGCTTGTCATTTCAATGTAACTATGAGGAAATTGTCTGAATAAAACAATTATTAAATTGACAATAAGGCCCAACCATTAAATCGTTGTTTAAATAAACATAAGGCCAAACCATGAAATTGTTATATTTGTAAATGAATGATTTCCTCAAAGTCAATATTAACTAGATCAGGTTATTAGCTCACATTTAAATTCGATAATAATCATCATAATTGAGCTATACAGTTCAGTGGTTGAAATCTAGCAATTTAAGAAATTTACTGACACACTTCAAAAATGCTTCAACCTGTGAAAAAGTCCCTTTAAAGCTGTGGAAGTTCTTCTTGTGATATTTCCTAATATTAGGAGAATTCCTTCACGTCAAAGACCAGGGTCACTAAAACATCTGGATTAAAACAGCAGCACACCAAATATGTTTTAAGTATTGAACTATTTATATCATGATCGAATACTGGCCCACATTATTGCTGTTAGAAGTATATAATATCATGTCAGAGCATGGGTTGGGTTCCTAACATTGTGTCAGAGGTTCAAGGTAGGAACTGTACACATTTTAAGAACACTGCGTAACCCACAATATTAATGACCGACACCAAAAATAGCATAGACCGATTAAGATAAATGAGAATTTTGAGTTACAACTTTAACAATAATATGAGCAACAAAACATACTATAATTAATACCTGTCATTATTTCAGTAATGGACGGATTTATTCAGACCTTAACTCATACCACAGTCGGACAGGACGATAGGAAGGTCGGCGTTTCACACATGGCGGAGGTGAGGTCCAGTTAATCATCGGCGCCAGCGGCTGGTATATGGGGCAATCAGGATTCGAGCACAGAGTGCGCTTACACTAGACCGCGCAGCTCGAATGCAATTACAAACAGCATTGAATATTCAAACATGTATATACCAAGAGAGCGAAGTTGTCCATATATCTCTCGCCTGAGTAATGTTTAGAACGTGAATGGGGAACAAAAGCAAATCAAGCCCATATTAACCATGACCAGTTTTAGTCCACTTGGCATGATCTGAACAATCTTTGTAGACAATCTTTACATATATCAAATGCTAAATGGTACACGACATTGTGGTTTCTGAAAAGATTTTTTTTAAATTTATATTGGTCTTAAGACTTGTACAAAATATGACCCATGAAGAGTGGCCAAATTTAAGCAAAGGGGAGGGGGGGGATAGTGATTAAACACATGTTTGTAAATGACTACTTTCTGATGTCACATACAAAATATAAAAGCTCTGGGTGTTGTTGTTTTAATGAAATGTTTGGAAGTTATCGCGCTATATTAATATATAAATATCATGCATATTCCGAGGGTTTGGTCAGTTTTGGATCCAAGGGCATGATTTTGACAAACGTTATAAAGGAACGCAGTACTTTACTACATAAGAAAATTGTTTAAGTGTTTGCCTATTTTTGCTTTAACACACGACGTAAAAAAGTCGATCACAAAAGCTGACATCGAGCATTTAAATGAATTGCGTTTATTTTCTGCATTGATCAGCATTCTGTACATGTCTTAACAATTTTGCACAAGCTGTTTCTTGATTCAACGATGGTTTCACTCGCTAAAGATTGTATCTTACGAATATAATGGTGATTGATTTCTGGTTAGAAGTGTTTACATGTTACAAACAGTTTATTGACTAGTTAGCTACTTCAGATGTTAACAGTGTCTTGCCTATGCCTTTTTATTACAATCATAATTTTAACATCGGTAACGAACCCTATTTTATTAAGAGAATGTACGACAGATGAATAAGATGTTCGTGATATAATTATTGATACAAACTCCTTTTTCAAGCAGAACACCAATTGAACAATACGCTGGTAAAAATATCAACTTTATTCATTATGAAGGTCTTATCACTAAGTGAAGACATTTATGAGATCTTTAATTATTCACCAAATATTAGGAACTAATTCTTTATTGTATACAATGAATTTAACTAACAATAATAATTGTACTTTGTGTAACCAAGAAGAAGAAACAATCACCCATCTTTTTTTGGAGTGTAACAATGTAAAAATACTGATTAATAATCTAAACTCAGACTGGGTGCACATATTAAATATACATGATGCAATGACTTATAAATCATTTATTCTTGGGATTATTGGATTTGAAAAAGAAAAAATGAATATATTATTTATTGAAGTAAAACAATACATTTTTGCTTTAAGAAGAACAAAAGTACCCATTTTTTATAATGGATTACTTAAAAGTGTATCGGAGGATTACTCCATATATAACAATATAAAAATAACTGAAATGGCAAAAGAACGATGGTCAGTCATTAAAGAACTTGTTTGCACAAAACTAATGACTTTATGCAAACATTATATATTTGTCACTGAAAAAAGGGTTAGGGTGCGTACATCAGAATGTTTGCTTCTTTATTTAGGTTTCTGTATGTGTGCAACCTTTCTTTTCTTTCATTTCTGTCCTTTTGTGCCAAGAAGTGATTTTAAGGCATACACACTGATAACTCTCCATTTGTACCTTTGTTCATTACTCTTACATGATATTTACAATTTTGGTATATGATGGTACTGTTATGATATGTTTATACATAGCAAGCGAGCGTGTATGTTTATATGAATTTCTGAATAAAAGCTTATACAAAAATAAAAATAACAATAATATATATATAATGGTGAATGTTACATTTATCTATTCAGACTACAACTTCTAAAGACCACCTTGACCCATTCAGCGCCTACATGGTTAACCTGAAGCAGAGGCGAGTAACGCTTAGCTCAGTATGCAGAAGGTATTCACGTGTAATGTCCAGACTGCGCCCTACAGGTGTGGTTTGGTCACTAAAGTCGCCAGTCGCCCACTACTGCATAACCCCTAAGGCAGGATGTACAGCTTGGAAGCAGATATTTCGCTTCCTATCCGGCGACTACCGTGATATGTCCACAGTGGAAACACCGTCTGACATTGACCGAATGTTCGTGCACTATGATCCTCTGAAAAATATTAACGCGACAAAATTAATTGATCCTGTAATACAAGCCCGAATGGCACACGAGTTTTCATTCATGATAACACGGAACCCTTACACTCGCTTGTGGTCGGCGTATATTGACAAATTTATGCTCCCCGATTTCTGGAGAACTCACGCTCTGAATATGATGCGTGTCGTTCGACCCAACGCGTCTGAATACGATCTGAAGTGTGCCAATAGTTTGTCATTTCAGGAGTTTCTACAGTTTATTGTCATAAAATATCAGGCAATTTTAAATGAGCACTGGCAGCCCATTTTTAAACTTTGCAACCCATGTCGAATAGACTATGATGTCATAGGGAGACAAGAAACGTTCTTAGAAGATACACAATACATCTTTAACAGGATGGGTCTTGCTAACATTACAACAAACAAGTTTTCAAAAGAAAATCACGTTAAAGAGGAAGTGGAAATGTTGACTAAATACAACTTTAATCTAGAGACTCGAATACTTGAAGGATGCTTTGACAGACTTGACGTAGCCCATCGTCTTTGGAAAGCTTTCCAATTTAACGGATACATCCACCGCACAATTGCATTTCCATTGAAACGGTTAAAGATGAGCAATTTTACTTCCGCACCGGTAGACACTTTCTTAAAGCAAGTGATATTGACAATAAACTTTCAGAGGGACAACGACTTAGAGATGGGATCGCAGAAGAAAGACATGATGTTGGAAGCTTATAGGCAAATACCACCTGGGCTACTCGCTCGAGTGCAAGCAGCGTATAGTTTGGACTTTAAACTGTTTGGATATGATGTTAAGCTCAGTTAATAACATAATTATGTAAAATATATATGAAGTCATGTAATTCAAAAAATGCATTCAAGCATCACATGTCTATGATCGGAATATGTAGATCTACATTGTAGACTCAAACGTGTTACAACTACAAAACCGAACTAGAAGTGGCGCGGCAGAGGCCGACGCGTATCAACACGCCGCATAGATGTTATATTAAAATGCATTTTTGGGTGGGCAAGGCCTATGTTGGTGGGGCCCCGGGGTGGGTAATGTGGACATGGCTGGTCAAGATAGACCGTGTTGTCATAAGAGCTGTTCAGTATTAATTTGAAGTCAATTGGTGAATAAATGAAGAAGTTATGTTAAAACAAAATTTTAGGAACGAAAACAAATTTGGGTACACAAATTTTGGGTAAGAAAAAAATTTAGCCAAAAAATAATAATTTGGGTACGAAACAAAATTTGGGAAAGAAAAAAAAATTGGGTACGAAAAACAATTTGGTTACGACGAAAATTTTGGTACGAAAAAAAAAATGTGGTACGAAAACAAACTTGGGTACGAAAAAAAATGTGGGTGGGTATGGTCGGACACTATCTCCTCCTACACTTTTAGCACTAGAACCTTGAAACTAACACACACGGTAGCTATGAGCATATCTGCGACGGTGCTCTATTTGGAATTTTGATCTGACCCCTGGGTCAAAAGTTATTATCATGTGCGTCGCATGTTGTTAGTAAAATGATTTGTTTCTTACCCATTTTACCCATTTATTTACCCATAACTTTTGACCCAGGGGTCAGATATAAAATTCCAAATACTGAACCGTCGCACATATAGTCATAGCTACCATTTGTGTAAGTTTCAAGGTTCTAGTGCTAATAGTGTAAGAGGAGATAGTGTCCAGGACAGACGGACAGAAAGCGGAGATCAATACAATATCAACACGCTTTTGAAAGCGTGGGAATAATTATTGTGTAAATGTCATAAGTATGCCTTGGCTCTTTTTATTATGAATTATCATTATTTGAATAATCAGATAACGAAAATTACATGATCCACCTTACGTCCAATAGCCCTTATGCGTTGCATCGACCGTTCCTAGACGATGGCAACAGTTTTTATCATGTTTTTATGTTTTATTTTCGTTTTGTATGCTTTGATATGTATAACTGATCTCTTGGCTCAGCAGACGTGTGCATAGGAATCAAGATTACTGTCATGATTTTATTTTAGAAGATTTATTTGAACGTATATCATTGTATGTATATGTGTTAATATAACTGTATTCATCGCCTCTTTATAAACTACGGAAGTTTATTTTACATTCTATTAATAATATTATTATTACAAGAACGATTCGTGTCTTTAAATGGTGCCTGGTAAAAAAGACCTCTGCGGCATAACGCCTCTGCCTCAAAAAGTTGTTACATTAACAACACGAACAAGTTGTTTATTCGTGTGCCTAGGGTATTAACTCCACAGCTGCCGAACCCTCAACATTATTTAAAAAAAAAATCTGTACCGTGAATAAAGCGAGCATATACCATCAGATATTTTCATCAGTGAAAAAAAAACGTAAAACTAGTACGGTAATATTTTGTTAAGACCTCCCGTGCTCCTGGTTGCCAATACTTGTTCTAGTTCAGTCCGGTTCCTTGTTAAAGTTATTTATGTATTGCCATCCCTGACAACCATATTTGTATGCTGCTGGGGCGTTATCACATCCTGTGACACGAATTGTTTCAACATTATACATCAGCGTCATAAAAAAACAAAGATTTATCCGCGTCTTAGTGATTTCATGGTTCAATTAGTTTAAGATTTTATATACCCATTATTACGCAGATAGCATTAATCACAATCATGTACTTTACATCCTGCACCTCGCGGATATTGTCAAATGTCTGCTTGAGAGCTACTAATTTTGACATGGAAGACGGATCAAATAGAATTAAGATCCGTCTTGACCATCAGCAAATAGAAATATATATTTACTGATTGCGTGATAACTTGAGAGATCATCCGATGATGATTGGATCAATGTTGATCCGTGCGGGGGGTAAATTATGTAACCGTTAAATAAACAACAAACAATAAACTTGCTAATCGCCTGCGGGCGGTAGCACGCCTTAGCAAAAATAATCGGGCGGCTTGATTTCGCTTTGCCGGTCTTGCTTACTCAAAAAATCGGGCGACTTGATCTTCGCTTTTCTGGGCTCTTTGGGCAAAATCCCGGGCGTTAGAGCGAAATTATCGCTCCTAATCGCCCGTAGGGTAGTCCCTGATGTTCAGTATCTTGTCCGATCAATTGTACGATCGGTAGAATAATAAGGGTATCACGTTTAAACTTTAAAACGGTCGCGTTTCGTGTTTTGCTCAAACACGTTTACAAAAGCAGTAAACGTTCTAACGACAGTCAATATCAATATAATAAATATTGGGGTGCAAATAACGTAGCTGACTAGCCGTACGAAGTATATCGATGATGAACTGCGAAATCCGGGTACTTGCGGTAAATCCGGGAACAACCGAATTCGGCAGTAATTTATTTCTGATTGGTTAGCGGATGGCACGGACATGAACGGAAAATCTTCGCTATTTTCCGAAAATCTTACAACTTGGCAACGAAACAGTGCATATGCCGCCATCTTGAAATATTTTAAGTGATTGATTAGAAAAGTAAAGCACTGCGGTAGTATGTTGAAAAGCAATATTTAAATCAAATTATATATTGATTACGTTTTTGCTAGTTAACTGGTATTTCATTTTCTGCAGTCAAACGATATGCAAATTGTATTTCATGTGCAAAATACGTACATTTGTTTTCGGAGTGTCGTTTTCGGATACAGTATTTTCGTATATTTTAGATTATTTTCGACGTTCTTTAAATTGTTTTTATAGAATGACGAATATACATGTGGTGATACGGATGGTCTGGTTTATAATATTTTATGGTTTTAATATGACGTCATTGCGCGAACGGGATATGCACTGAATATTACTTCCGGAAATAATTACTACTTTCAGTTTGGAAATGCGATGGAACTGATGCTTTTAAAACGGACATAGGGATACCGTTTAAACGGTAACGTTTCGTTTATTTAATTTCGTTTAAACGTTTAGAAAAATCTGTCAACGTGATACCCTTAGGTAGAATTAGAAATCCATATAATACTGATGAAACTGTCCCATTATATAAACCATGTCACAAGATTAAACACGTGATACTAAAAACCCAGTAAACTGTGTTAGCTTCATAACTGATAAATATATTTCTGAAAACGAACTTTTCAATCCAATTTCTTTTTTTCCCAGTATTTTCAGTGTTTACAGTTGTTTCAACACAGTAGTGAGCTGCTGCACAATAATACAATTCACTTGAAATTTATTTCACATAATGAAACCAGTGAATTGAAAGCAACGCATATACTCCAATGTTTTGTGATTTGGTTTGTATATTATGGCTTTTATGATCATTTTAAAAGCATTAACGAACAAGTAATCAGATGTTTCTCTTCAAAATAAGTAAAAACGTAACAATTTTGTTCAGACATATATCATCTTCTGAAAACATCAATGAGTGTTACATTATTCCCCACAAACAACTCTATATATATGGTCTACTCTGCAGGATACCCACTATTATGTCAAGGCCGACATTACATATTGTACACCCATATGTTGACCCTTTCTGGTTTTGTACCCAGGTATGATACATCTTCCCGTTGTTCTATATCTGAAGGACCGTATAAAACGCCAACATAGATGTTGCTTGTTTGATCTACACACTTGTACCCACAACGCTGTCGGTGTTTATTTCATCGTGTATCATGGTCCGCAAAATCACAACGACCAATGTGATTTCGTTTACTCATTGAATTGATATTTTTTGTTTCTTATTTGCTTAAGATGTTTGATCAGCATATGTCACGGCATTTTATTGATTTGATTCAATTAATAAACTTATTGTTGATGCACCTCAAGCTCACTTTTTCGAAAATATATATAGAAAATAGAATTAGCTTTTGTTTTCCTAGAAATTGCGTGATCCTTCATACGAGTCTGTTTTATCGCATACTTTAACGACTTCTGTTTCACATAAAACCCGTTTTGTTAGCGTTTGCAATCGACTATTCGAAGAAAACGTAAGCTTTCCTACTCTCACAGGCGTTTGCGTTGGAATCGATGACTATGATAGCGAGATTCTACTATAAAAATATTTTGCAAGTTCAAAATATATTCGTATGAAACTTGGAATATATAATTATCATAAAATCCAGCATAAGAGGCAACATACCTCATACATGTGTTGTGTATTCTATAACTTAGTTATGTACCTTCTTCGAATGCAATTTTAGGATCAGTCGTATTACTTCAAAACTGCATGAGTTACTCAACTGAAACGTTGAACATCCGATCCTTTCAATCATTTCTATCATTTTGAGCAACATTCACACATACGTTGGCTTTTCACCATATATTTAACGACTTCGTTTTTCCCCCCTGAACCATGCACGCTTATCATAGCATACACCAAAACACACGACGGGTTATTAATTAAGTAATGATTTATGATAACAAATAATTAAAGTTGAACAAGTATGCATCGAGTGTTAAAAGGAGTGGTTAAATAACACTACTCTCAACCCAATAAATGCTCCATATCTTCGTATATAAATCCATAATAGTTGTATTCTAAATATATCTTTAGTGTGGTGGATATACATAAGGCCAGAAAAAGAAGTTGTTTGTTTACAATTACATCTGCAAACAATAGAGGAGGTAAAGGGTAATTAAACGATTGTGATCAAATGTATCGAACGTGATCAAATGCTCAACCTGAAATACATAAAGTCCTTAGGGTTAGTGGAAACTAACAACTATTTTACAGCTAAATAGTGTGCTCTTGTTATGATTATAATATTGTAGTTGGTGGTAGTGAAATTTTTATATTAAAATAAACTAAATAATATAACAAATAGAAATAAGAACGGACATTATGTAACTTTTGGGGATTTTCATATATATCAAATACTTAATTGATAATCAAGTCACGAGTTCAAGTTTCTATTCTTTAATTAATTATTAGAAAACCAGTGTTCATTCACATATATATTACAATCATTCAACGATGTATTCTCTGCTCCTGTCTTCACTCGTCCTAAGATAACAAAGCATTATACATTATTATAATAATATAAATATCATTTATCTCCTGAAATTTATAAATATTCAAGAAGAGCACATATGTCAATATATATAAGAGCACATATGTCAATATATTAAAACAATCATAATGACCTTAAATCATCAATATGACCGTGTATGCCAAACCCATTATTTTAGCATAAAAGAATGGTTTTCAATAAGGTCAAGATACACATATATACAAAATAAAAATACCTTTTTAACAATCATACAGAACATGAAAATGACAGTTGATTACTTACAGAGCACAGGTGTTGGGCGCGTGGCCAAGTCACTTTAACACTCTCAATATGTCATAAAACAAAAAAAATTATCAAAAAAAATAAAAAAATCTGATAATATATATATATATATATATTATATCATTTTTGTTTTTTTTTTTTGAAAAAAAATGTTGTTTTATGACATATTGAGAGTGTTAAAGTGACTTGGCCACGCGCCCAACACCTGTGTTACAGAGTATGTGGTACTCTCGACTTCGTTCCAACTCTTTCCAACTTTCTCTCCTTGTTATGTGCAGTGACTGCTGTAACAATATGATGTTGTTAGCATGTGAAACGTGTATACACTCGTTANATTACTTTTTTCAAAGATCATGACCTTTGTTTTAGATGTATTTATTTTAAGTTGAGACGCTATGCAGTAGTTTTCAATGTCTTTCAACATTGATTGTAATGATGTTGGTGATGTCGAAAATAAAACTTGATCATCTGCGTATGATAACAAGAAAAACTTAATGTCGTTAATTGTTATAATTCCTTCGAGGTTTGAATTTATATTCTCTACAATATCATTGACGAACATTAAAAAAGTATGCTAGAACACGGGTCTCCTTGTTTTACTCCTGTGTGGGATGTTATATGATCGGATATTTGTGATTTTATTTTAACAGTTGCCTTAACAGAAGAGTACATAGCTCGCAACGCGGATACTAGCTTGGTACTAATTTTTTGCGATATCAGTTTTTGCCATAATAGTGTGCGGTTTATGCTATCATAGCATTTAGCATAATCAATGAAGACGCAGTATAGTTTTTGCCCTGAATTTAGTACTTTATTTATTAGACTGTTAAATATAAAAATACAATCTACTGTACTTTTTTTTTATTTCCGTATTGGAATTCAGACATTTATTTGTCAAGGACGGCTTCTAGTATGCTACTTGAAGGTATAATAAGCTGGATGGTAGTAAAATATATACATATTTAATCTTAAATTAAAGAAGTCAATCTTTTAAACTTGTTCAATTATTCAGTATGGGTACATGAAATACTCACACTTTTGATTTAGTTTATTGTGGAGTTATCAGTGTTGCCCCGCCCTTAGGAAGAATACGCGAATCGGATGAACGCTTAATGTCAAAGGCTCTCTGTTATCGATTCGTTGGGTTTGGTACAATCAATATATTTAATGGATTTGATCTCGGAAGTAGTTGCGAACGATGTCCTTAATAAATAACGCATGCGCATTGCAGACGGCAAATTACTGGCATTTGGACACGAAGCCGAGGCTCAGTTCCAGACGACAAGTTCAGCAGGAAGTCAGATTGGTCTTCTTTGCCAGAACTGCAAGCGCTCCTTCTATATAAATGTAGGTATATGGCATAAGTTGCGCATCGAATGCTGAATTGTTTTGTTTAACTATACAAGACATTTCCTAAATAGCCTTGATTTTTACATTGGTGTTGAAATAACATTTCGGAAACAATTTATTTACATATCTTTTTCAAGGGTTTAAACAAGGCGACCCACATTCATGACGTAAGCGGGAAGGACAGTCGGAAAGCTTTTGATTTGTTTGTGATGGCCATAAGGTACCAAAAAAATCACGCGATGCGCGCGCTGAACCGTCACATGACCACATACAGCGAGAACGAGGCCCGATACGTCATCGATGTTACCGCGTTCGCGACAGACCGGGCAAAGTGGTTCATTCGACAGGCGATGATTCAGGTATGTAAATTCAGGTTCAACTTACACGAAAGAAAATGTCTTCGAACAATTTAACTTACACATGTATATCGATCCATATAATTGTCGTATCATAATTGCTTTGAATGACATTTGATCAGTATTCCGTTGTTGGCAAGACATAATACCGTCCAATAAACAGAAACATCTCTTATTTGCAATCAACGATCTAAAAGCTAGAATAAACAATTGCCATTTTCATGAGTTGTTCTGTGTAAATGGACATTGAAGAAACTTCATTACACAAATATCTGAATCTTGTAAAAAAAATGCACTTCATTAATTTTAAGTTATTTTCTCGTGTTTATCGCCGGCGGTCTTTAATTCTTTCAGAGCTTTAATTTACTTATCTAGGCTGACATTGAAGCAGACAGGGTAGTCATTGCCTACGAAGGGGGAAACTGCGTCCCTGTGGGCCCAGCGCATGCTCTTGCCCGTTACGATATCCAAGAAATGGACAAAGTATATTGTTGTCAATATAGGAGGTAAGAACACCACTGACATGTTGGTGCTCATAATGAATCCTTGTCGATAAAAAAGTATTCGTATCGAAACATCTATTTTACCCGATTGCATTGCATTTCAAATACGGCCAAGCTTTGTAAGATAATGAAACATTTTCTGTTTATACTGTAAACATAATCACCTACATAATATAATCGGAAATTGATGCTGAATATTTCAGATGCCTGTAACGATAAACACTTCGTATAGTCTCATGTTGTCATTTCACAGGAGACGTGGTGGACATTGCCCCCACCAGTCAGGAGGCGACGGCCATGTGGAGTCAATGAGCGCTCCTATCGGCGGCCTGTGGGGAGCAGAGAATGCAGTCACGTGCTTCCGGTCTTTTATCTCACTTCTTTTCGGGTCGTCTGTCGTAGAGGCCTACGCCTCTAATCACCTGGCTCGCTGGCTCTCATTTCTACACAAGGCAATTAAGGATATAGAGAACATGGAAGCTGGTTACGTTTCGAGAATATTCTCACTCCCTCAAGAAGTAGTAGACTTGACGTGCAAAAGCAAAGGCATATCAGGTTCCGAACTTGAAAATTTGATTTCATCGCCCAATTTTGGCGGCCATTTTGAACTCCATGGCAACAACTTAAAAGTGAAGGTCTCCGCCATAGTGAGGATGTTTCAGTTCACGGTCACTAATGTCAAAAACGCTGTGGAAACGCTCCTTACAAACCTTGCAGCTATTGATCACGTGATAGTTGTCGGAGGCCTGAGCAAGTGTCAGATTTTGCGGGAGCAGCTACAGGACCAGCTGGGCAAAGTGAAAGTGTCATTTCCGGCAGACGGCGACGTTTTCACTGTTCAGGGAGCAGTTTTGTCCGGCCACGACCTCTCGCTTGTAAGTTCGAGATACGTGGCAGTTACATATGGACTCCACAACACGGTACCTTACGGTACCTTACGACGAACACTGAATCGATTCACGAAAATGACACGCCGCTGTCTGCAGACGACAAAAAACAGGAAGTCAGAATTGTCCCTTGTGGATTGGTTCCCAATCTACCCACTCTAGCGACTCATTGTTCTGTTAACCGGGAAGCAGTTATAAAGTTTCCACTTCCGTTTGAATGCCATGTGTAGCCCAAAGGGTTCGAAAGGGTCGCACAAGTTGGGGGTAACGAACTTTCGTTTAAGTTCACGTTCAAAAAGGGACCACGAAGCACATTTGTACGATATTTAGAATATTAGTAATTAATATTCTGTCGTAAATGGCCAAGACATCTTCATATATGCCGATGCAAGTGTTAATTGCTGTTGTTTTTCGGTTTCTTTTTGCAGTGGATCTCAACATTTTAAAACGTTGGACCGTTGGTCAAGAGCTAAATGTGTAATTATGTTATTAAATGTCTAGTAACTTATATAACGTCTTTATAGTTTGATTGTAATTGCGTACTTCTGTAATTAATCTGAATAAAGTATGTGTCAAGGTAAACGTCCTGAATGCTAGCTAGATCCGGAGAAATGGTCGAGTATTAAATATTGTGGGGCTGCATACAAGAATATATTCTTCTTGCTGTTTAATTATAGCATACCCTTTGGTTCAAAATTCACGTAAGCCTAAAATAAGCGAATAGTTTATTGAAATCTTGTTTTTATTTATCCGCACGGTTAGAAAAGGATTCGCCAACCAGTGATATTTGAATGAACTAGCCGACCAGTGATATTTGAATGAACTACCCGACCAGTGACATTTGACTGAACTAGCCGACTAGTGATATTTGAATGAATTAGCCGACCAGTGATATTTGAATGAACTAGCCGACCATTGATATTTGAAAGGATTCGCCAACCAGTGATATTTTAATGAACTAGCCGACCAGTGATATTTGAACGAACTAGCCGACCAGTGATATTTGAATGAACTATCCGACCAGTGATATTTGAATGAACTAGCCGACCAGTGATATTTGAATGAACTACCCGACCAGTGATATTTGAATGAACTAGCCGACCAGTGATATTTGAATGAACTAGCCGACCAGTGATATTTGAATGAAATCGCGGAGCAGTGATATTTGAAGGGATTCGTCGACCAGTGATATTTGAAAGGACTCACCGACCAGTGATTTTAAAAAAAGACTCGTCGAACAGTGATATTTGAATGGACTCGCCGACCAGTGATATTTGCATTTTTGAACACCGCTACACAAAAGAAACGGGTCAAAACTCAAAAGCCATAAGACGTTCACGTGTGACACAAAAAATCTAAACTGTTCTGAGCAAGTAGTGTTCACAAGGTTTTACAATAGACGTATAAGGACAACTCGAAACAGATATTATTGGGAAAAAGTCTGACATGAAGATTGGGCAATAAATGTGGCCTCTAGTGTGACATTGAAACATGAGATAAAGATGAGGTGCAAATCATATAGGAGTATTAATTTCTCCAGCATTCTGATCTTAATAACGCGTCATTTGTTTAAACCGATTTCAAAGTGTTTATAACACGATATTTCTTTACGGCAGCATACAGACGATTATCATCTGCTTCCCTCTCCCGCGGGACTTTATCGCGTGTCATCGGATACAAAATGAACGCTTTTATACCATTAAAGCTTGACTCTCCAACGGTGCTGCTTTTTCCTCAAGACCGATTACAACCGTTCTCGGATTCCAATTCATTTATCATAAGGATGGTTCTAGTAAAAAGCAAGCACCACATTGCTGATATATTGACCAGTTTGTTCCAAGCTCTCCATGTCCTCTGACAACAATGAGACTTCGTTCCGGTGGTAATTGACGACAATGAGACTTCGTACCGGTGGTAATTGACGAAAATGAGACTTCGTACCGGTGGTAATTGACGACAATGAGACTTTGTACCGGTGGTAATTGACGACAATGAGACTTCGTACCGGTGGTGATTGACGACAATGAGACTTCGAACCGGTGGTAATTGACGACAATGAGACCTCGTACCGGTGGTAATTGACGACAATGAGACTTCGTACCGGTAGTAATTGACGACAATGAGACTTCGTACCGGTGGTAATTTACGACAATGAGACTTCGTACCGGTGGTAATTGACGACAATGAGACTTCGTACCGGTGGTAATTGACGACAATGAGTCTTCGTACCGGTGGTAATTGACGACAATGAGACTTCGTACCGGTGGTAATTTACGACAATGAGACTTCGTACCGGTGGTAATCGACGACAATGAGACTTCGTACCGGTGGCTATTTACGACAGTGAGACTTCGTACCGGTGGTAATTGACGACAATGAGACTTCGTTCCAGTGGTAATTGACGACAATGAGACTTCGTTCCGGTGGTAATATACGACAATGAGACTTCGTACCGGTGGTAATTGACGACAATGAGACTTCGTACCGGTGGTAATTGACGATAATGAGATTTCGTACCGGTGGTAATTGACGACAATGCACACTTGCACATAAAAGAGCTGATAGTTAACTATACGTTGTCTATAAAACCGTATACAGCTAAAACCGATTACAACTTACACCAACTAGTACTCGCTATTATACTTTCCTTATACAACCATTTATAGACAATTTACACCAATTGAGGAGCGTTTTGCAAAGAGGTCTTATGCGATATGCAGCCAGACTCTGCATCATCGCTGGATGGTCAGGAGCTATCATGTCCGCTATTTTTTTTCCGTTTTAAATATTTTATTGTCCTCGTCAATAGGTATGTGGGGGTCGAGGGCACCCCCCTCCACACCGGTCATCATCAGTATATATAATATATCATATTTCAGGGTGTACAATATTGAATTGTGGACAAGTGCTAATAACTGCATAATAAAAAATACTGTCATAATTGCATAAATAGCAATGCATGAATACGAATTGAAATAATGAATAAACGGCTAAATTATACATGTCACAATGCACAATTTACAGTAATGCAAAGTAGACCAGTGCTCAAAGTTGCATAAATAGAGTATTATAATAATTGCATATATAGTGATATACTACTCGATACATACATGTGTGTATATTAAAATTATCAATATAGGAATAAAGTACGCGAGTACAATTTTCTAACGATACAGACTTAACAAAATGCCCCATTCTTTATTTGAGGTTATTGGGTTAGAATCTATATTGCAGAAAACATTCATATCCTTTAAAATATTATACTGGATTGAAAAGTATGGTTTTGCTGCGATAACGGTAGGTAGTTTTTGATTCATTTTAGAATGATATATATTTTTTGAGTGAGAAGGAATGTTAGATTAAGAGGAACACTTGTGTTTTTATATCCTTACATACATGAGGATGCATTTATAAAGTCAGCAAATACCTCAAAACCTTTAAATAGTTCCGCGATAAAAGTTTATACATATTTACATTCCCCAAAAAATGTGCTCGATTGTTTCCGGCATATTATGGAAAGAGCATTCTGCTGATGATTTATAGTTGATTTTATACAAAAGATAGTTCGTACCGATAATTTGGTATATAATTCTTTACTGAAACCATTGTAGAGTAGAATTTTTGGTTATAGAAAATGGCTATCCGAAGATATGGTTCCAGTCTTTAAATTCAATATTTACAAAAATACTCGTCCAATTTGACATACATGTAGATAAAGTGTCATTTGTTTTAACAATGTTATACATGGGGTAAGTACCTTTTTGATATTCTAACATAGATATCACTTGTAGCGGAACGAACGGCTTAACAAAGTCGAGATTTTTTAAATCAGCAATCGTATTTAGAGCAGGTGTTTTATCGAAAAAACATATTTCTTTAAGTATTTAGTTATAACATTAGCAATACCTATATACTGCAAGTGGTTTGGATAGAAATTATATTTGTTACACAGATCTTCATAGCCATACAATTCAAACCCCTCGTGGTTTTTAATCAAATCACATATAAATTGTACACCATTTTCAAACCATGTTTTGAAGAAAACACTTTTATTACCGATCGTTATATCTGGATTATAAAATATTGGGGTTTGTAATATGTACGTTATATTAAATTATTCAGCTTTGCGGAAATCCACAAACGATTTTAAAGTGTCCTTCCAAAAAGCATTGTCTGATTTATGTATTAGGTTTTCCGGGTAGTGAACACCACAATTTTAAAGTGTTTGGGTATCTATTGTCATTTTTACAATATTTTTCCATTTACCATTTCCCATGAAGAACCTTCGTATCCAAGAACATTTGAGAGAAATTATAAAAGAAAAGATGTTGATCATGTTCAATATATTCTTTAATTAATATATTTTTGTTAAATTTCGAATTCCCATCCCACACGAAGTTTAAAAAAAGATCATTAAGCTCTACCAACATACTTTGCGGTGGATTGGGAAGTGAAACAAACAAATGCATAAGGATTTGCAATGAAATTGTTTTTATTACTTGTATCCTTCCAATGGGAGTTAATATTCTTCTGGACCAGCTTTTAAGCAGTTTTCTAACTCTTGGCAATTTTTCTGTGTTATTAAGATCGATCATCTTGTCAAGATCAACATTAAAAGTTAAACCAAGCATATCGAAATTCTGCTGGTTCCATTTTAACTTCAATCTAGTTTTGATACTTTCAGAACTGAATTAATTTTTTTCACATACAAACCACTTCAGTTTTGTCGAAATTTACCTTTAAACCAGAGCACAATGTGAAAAGCGACAATTCATCTAGGGTTTCATTGAGGGATTCTGCAGAGCCATCCAGGAGAATAGATGTATCATCAGCAAATTGCGATAACTTATATTCGGTATTATTGATTCGTATTTCTTTTATTTTGGGATTTACCCTGAGTTTAAGAGACAAGATTTCGTCGCATAATTTTCTTTTATAACAACTAAGGGGATCACCCTGACGACAGCCCTGTTGTATATGGAAAAAATCAGATAACAACCCGCACTGAGTTACTGCTAAGATACCGTCCTTATATAAAACATTAAACCATTTGCTTATGTCAGGACCAAAATTAAATAAGGAGAGTGCTATGTTGAAAACTTCCATGACAAGGAATCAAAAGCCTTTTCCAAAATCGATAAGCAAGAGGAGACCGGAAATATTATTTTCCTCAGTGTATTTCAAAATTTCATAGATTAGTCTAGTGTTTTCGCCTATGAACCTGCCTTTTATAAAACCAGTTTGGACATTATTGATGAACTTGTTAATATATGTTTTGAAACTATTAGCAATACTACCAGAACCAATTTTATAAACAGTGTTTAGAAATGTTATTGGACGCCAATTATTTACAAATTGTCTGGGCTCATTTTGGTATGCAAGTAATTATTCCCTGACGTTGAGTTATGGACAAATGCCCGCTATCAAATGCGTGATTTAACGCTCTACAAACAAAGGTACCTAATTTTGGCCAAAATACTTTAAAAGAAATCAATACTAAAACCTGACGACCCAGAGCTTTTGTTATTCGCCATGTTTTTTAAGACATAAAAGGCTGCACTTAGTGTTATTGGCCCTTCTAATTGATTTGACTATTCGTTCGATAGTTTAAGCATGTCAATATCCTTTATAAAACTATTAAGATCGTCATCAATGTTGGTTTTGTCGGTATTTTGATACATTTTTTTTTAACAAAGCGGTTTCATTCAAGATATCAACATGATTATTTAAAATTAGTCCGTCATCAGTTTTTAGACTAGTGATAGTTATATTTTTCAAGGTTACACAAAAGTTTTGATGGTTTTTCTCCAAAGTGTATCCTTTCGGCTCGCGACCTTATTATGGCTCCTTTTAATTTATCTTCTTGTATTTTCGTAAGTTCGCATTTTAATTCAGAAATAATGTGCACGTTACTCTCTGTAAACGATTTCTCAAGTTGTTCAATTTTTACTTTTATTAGGTTTTTGCGATTGTTACGGGATATAATTTTATACGAACTATAAGAAATAGCTTTACCTCTTATTTTCATCAAAACTGTATCTTAAAAAAGTTGGTCGTTTATTAACAAAATTATTTCTTGGTCCGGTATTGTATCAATATTATCATTATTGTATACAGGTAACATAAATTGTTTCTTTATTTCGGTAATTGTATCATTAATTGTGTTGATGTAATTGATGTCACTTAAAAGCATGTTATTATGTTTCCACAGACCCTTTCCTTATTTAAAATCATTAAATGTTTATGTCAAAATTACAATTGAATGATCAGATTGGTAATTGGGCATTATATTAACGTCGTGAACAAGCGGTAACAAAAATGACGATACCAGATAAAAATCAAGCCGGGCTTATTGTATTGGATTCGTTCTTCTCCATGTATAACGTCTAGAGTTAGGATATACTATCCTAAAAGGATCAGTAAGGACACGATCATCCATATTTTATAATATACAATCTCTGGCATTTTTATTATTAATTGCTTTATAGTTATGATAATCTATATTCGGGTCTAGAACGAAGTAAAAGTCGCCGAAAATTAAGTAGGAGTCATTACCCATTTTATTAATAATATCAAAAATATTGTTAAAAAATTCGGGACTCTCAGAGTTCGGTCCGTATATAGAAGCCAGTGTTAGTCTTGTTTCACAAATATTAAAATCCAAAATAATATAGTTGCCGTTATGTATTTATACTCGAGTTTTTTTTCGACAATAGTATTGCTACACCGCGCGAATTAGAAGAGCCATAACTTAAGAAGATTTGTGATCCCCATTCGGAGTAAATAGGTTTAATTTGTTCGTTTATAAAGTGAGTATCTTGAAGGCAGTAAATATCACATGTTGTTTCTTTCAAATATTGAAAAACCTGTAATCGTTTCTTTTTCTCCTGAATGCCTCTGCAGTTAACCGATACAATTTTAAACTCACTCGTAGATAAGCAATACTAAGAGCATACTAAAAAGTAGCACTTGCATGCGTAGTAGCAACACAAATGCATAGAACGGAATCAAATGTACAAATTAATAACAAACAAAACAAAAAATATGAGATGAAAAAATAAGTGAACATTTTGGAGTATCTGTTTTGACAGAAAAAAAGAGCAGAGTAAAAATAGCATATACAAGCCAGTAAATGTTTTCATAAATCACTACATGTGTAGTTCAAGATGACATTCAATGCAAACAACTGAACATATAAGTAAATACTTATCAGTGTTTAGTATTATGTGAGTCCGCTATTGAGTCACGCAATGTTTCGAGGTCTTTTACCGACAGGGAAGCTCCTGACAAGACTTCGCGAATGCACAGGCTGATCTGAAGTTACGCTGGCCGCATATGGCATAAGACCAAATTTCGCATGACGCGGGTAAATCATTAGAGCTTACCATTCATTGTATACGCAACGATNAAGAAAATTGTCATAGAATCAAAAGTTAACGTATTTAAAAAAAAAAAATGTGTTTAAAATATGTTACTGAAATGCTGTTCTAAGTATCGCGTGATTCACAAAAATATGTTTTGCAGAAATAATGAAATTGAAGGCGTGAAGAAGATTTAAATATTTTCTGTAGCTGAAACCCACATACTCAGGTATGTCACGCAATACAATTTCTTCAAGATAAACAAATAATGATTATGAATTTTGAAATCGTCAAAGACATAAGATAATTATCATAAACAATCATTATTTAATTGTTTTTTTATTCTTTGTGTATAAAACTGATGAAACTTCAAAAGAAACAGCTATTACAATTATTGCTACTTCTACTGATGCTGTTGCTATTACTACTGCGTTTGTACTTTTACTAAAATTACTACTACTGCTTAAACAACTACTTAAACCAATACTGCTAGTATGATTGTATTATTATTTTACTTCGACGTCTACTACAACAACAACTACTACCAGTGTGTTTATTTGGATTTTTTGCCGTTTTCAATTGTATTTCAATGAAACCAGAGCGGTCAGTTAACATACTCAAACTTTTCCTGTGCATTTGCAAATCATGTGTAAAATGTTTGCTACATATATACCAAATTATTATTTTTTCCTTTTGAAATCTAAAATTCATATTTTTATCAAAACACAACAACATATATTAGATACAATCGTCTTAATACAGATACGTGTAATTAATTCAAATTTCATATTAAAATACCTAAAATATTCAAAAACATACGTTTGGCATAATCTATAGGAATGGCTGAAAGTATTTTTGAAAAATGACATTAAATGAATTTCCTTAATCAACTGTAATATTTTAAATAGTTTTAAATAATTGTAATAACAATTACAAGAAGGGTCATGGCACCTGAGACCCGAAGGAACTAAACTTTTCTGAGAAGGCGGACTTAAGAAGAATAAACACTTAATATAAATGGTAGTTTGCTATACTATACATTGATAGTGTATAGCTTTACTACATATAGATAATGTGTTGCTATACTATATATAGATAGTGTTTTGTTATACTACACATAGATAATGTTTTGCTATACTACATATAGATAGTGTTAAGCTATACTACATATAGATAGTGCTTTGCAATACTACATTTAGATGGTAGTTTGCTATACTATATATTGATAGTGTTTAGCTATACTACATATAGATAATGTTTTGCTATACTACATATAGATAGTGTTTTGCTATACTACATATAGATAATGTTTTGCTATACTACATATAGATAGTGTTAAGCTATACTACATATACATAGTGCTTTGCTATACTACATATAGATGGTAGTTTGCTAAACTATATATTGATAGTGTTTAGCTATACTACATATAGAAAGTGTTTTGCCGTACTACATATTCATAGTGTTTTGCTATACTACATAAATAAAGTGTTTGCTATACTCCAAATAGACAGTGTTTTGCTATACTACATACACATAGTGTTTGCTATACTCCAAATAGAAAGTGTTAAGCTATAATACATATAGATACTGTTTAGCTATACTACTTATTGATAGTATTTTGCTATACTACATTTAAATAGTGTTTTGCTATACTACATAGATATAGTGTGTAGCTATACTACATATAGATAGTGTTTTGCGATACTACATACACAAAGTGTTTGCTATACTCCAAATAGAAAGTGTTTAGCTATAATACATATAGATACTGTTTAGCTATACTACATATTGGTAGTGTTTTGCTATACTGCTTATTGATAGTGTTATGACGAAATGATTCGTAGTCGAAATATATGCTTTGCGTATCTTCACTGTTGCAGTATAATTACCTCCCTTAGTTTTACATTTGCCAGGTAAACAATACGAATTGTAACTTGTTCTTCATAAAATAAGTTAATTGGCTGGTTAAAAGTAATTTATTATGCATAGGTACATCATTTGATATTTTATGAATGTTTCTATTAAAATCCTGCATATATTTTCGGCTTGTTTCTGTGTTAGTGAAGAAAAAATGCTGATCGGTAATCTCCGTAGAGTGCGGAGGGAATTCGGAAACGTCGGCAGTTTCCGGATCGTGCATTTCCGTTTGCTAGGTGGCGCTCTGTTCGCCAGTATATAATAAAGCTTGCAGATCGGCAAGCCAGTCCTCGGTCATCAGCTGGAGCGTGCTCGTCGCGACCGAGGCCAGGAGCCGCCTGCAGAAGATCTATTACTGTACCGTTCCGTAGCCTAGTAACCATTAATCGCGATCGCGTATACGCCGCGTATACGCCCTGTCTTCGATGGATCTTCTGCGGATGGCTCAGCAAATCCAGCTGAGTCCGTCACCCTCGAGCCGGACGTCTTCCTCACTGCTGGGATTGCTGTCTTCTCCAGGATGCAGCGGACCTAATCAACCCGCTGTTTATCGTCGAGAGTTCGCCTGCCCGTACCGGTCCAGAGGTCCCGTCTGAAGAGGGACGGGTACGGCGGGACAGCAAGACCACCAGTGGGAAGGATACACGGGACGGACCTGGGTTCCGCGGTTAGCGGGATGTTAGCCCAGAACATCGAGGGGGTGGCTTTAAAGAGGGACCCCGGGGCGGCGGTACTCAGTGCGCTCAACGCGCTGGGGAAACTGTCTCGGGGACGAAGAGACGACAGCCGGTGACAGCGGAAGGTGCCATAAAAGAGCAGAGCAGTGCTTGCACTCCCTTGGCGGAGGCGTCCAGACAGAATTGTCTTGGAATTGTCAATTTTTTTAACTTTTTTCCACCAGTGCACATTAAGGTCTCATTGGCCACCGTGCACTGGTATATTTGGATCTAAATTATATCTTTGGCGAATACCCGGGCAGCCGGGGTAAATTTGACCTACTTTGGCTCAAAATTAACTCTTTTCTCCTGAAAGGTCACAGGGGCAGGTCGGACCATAAAGAACTCGTTACGAGGCCGGTAGGACCTGTAAATAAACTCTGATTCAAAAAAAAAATCACGATTTGCGGGAAAGAAGTCAACCATATTGGTCACAGTAGAATTTCTTCAGTTTTATTCGTTTTCCATAAAGGTATGTTGNAATCATAAGTTATTATTCTTATTTCAAAGATGTACACATGTCTACACGATGTAAACACATACTAGGCACACAATTTAATACTGGAACTTGACATTTTATCTAAACAAGACAAATTATCTTAATTAATCTTTTCCTGATTATTATGTGCTAGAAGATAACCCAGTGAAAATACACGCTACTCCTTGGCGAAAAACACGAAAACGACGCTATGTTGGAAGTTAGTTCCAAATAACCTCACTTAAACCCGCTCTAGTATACGCATGCCCCCCCCCCCCTGAATTTGGGACATTTGAGCATTCGCTCGGAAATAATAGTCCAATTTACACCTGTTGTACCCTTTTCACTGTTTAATATAACCATTACACATATTTGTAACGTTATAACAATCGCTTTTCAATGTGGTTTCACATGCGATATTTGTTTCATAATCGTAATTAAGATTTGATGATAGTGCTTCACAGTGACAGACACATTTAAATACTTTCTATAAATTGTATAAAGTATGACATGATGTCATACTCATTCTCAAGAAAAGAAAACATTACACACCAATATTCACATCACTCAATCATACATGCAAAACGAGATAAATAAAAAAGATGTGAACGAATAGTGACGTCCGAATTTTAGCGACGTCACACACATGAAGGACATGTTGGTCTTGTGACCACTCTCAGTAAACGTGTAACATGTTCTTCACTTTTAAATTCAAACTGTATATATCTGTTCGTTGCGTACTTTGATAGTCATCCTCACGTATTCTTGACGATAGAGTTAATTTAGTTTGAATGTAATATTGGAATGGTTTGTTGAATTGTGTGGTTTTCCTACATCAGAACTAGCAAAGTCTTAATAGAAGTTGTGTATTGTTTGAGGGGAGGGTCAGGCGATTTCAGGCGCTCACAAAAGTATTTAACTCATACTACGGCGGTCAGTGTTCACCAACACACATTTTCCATAGTTAAACAGGTTTATCACCTTTTAGTGCTCATGCTTACGATATCAACTGACGACAGCCCTTTTTAATTTAAAGGTATTGGCTAAATGACCGTATAAATAAGTTCAAGACAAATCACCACACAAGTTATGTGGACGGTTCAAGAATCTAAATACATGATCCTCGGATTTGATGTTCTAAAGGTGATAGCCGACCCGTATCGCGATGGGGTTCCTGTTGTTTTTCTATGTTAGGCTTATCTGCGAAACGGAACACTTGAGTAACAGTGCCCAAAACTGGTACTTTTAGTTACAATTAAAGCATATGGAGTAATAACAAATATAAGCGTGTTATATTTTGGTTTGTACATTAATAATCGAGATGAAATTCGCATCATTGAGATACATCGAAAGACGCGTCGCACACATAGTTTAACAGGACTAATACTGTATATTAATTTACGTCACAAAGGATACAACAAGTGTTCTTCATGTTTTGGTGAAGACTTCAGGCACACACTATTAAGTGAACCCCAAAACAAACCAATATTGACTTCGGCTGCGCTTCGCCTCGAATGTTACCTTTAGTACAATTTAAAAATTCTCTATGAAATTTTCTGAACATCAACCCAGTGTTTTAGTAGATTGTGAAAACATCAGCTAAATATGCTTTTGCAGTTTAAATTGATAGCGTGTCTTCATGTTGGAGAGAACACTGTTTTTGATCTTCAATAATCAAAACGATCACAAACAAATACTAACCTGAGGATGCAAAACTTGATAAATAGCGCAACACGCACGGCTCGCATTGAATATTGCCTGATGGGTGAACGTCGGAAAATGTGATGTATTTTATGTTTGACAACGAGATGCGTGATAAGTTCAAAGTCTTCATTCTTTCAACACATTTACACATTTCCCTTGTGAAACGTAGATTAAATTTTAATTTGATCAAAACTTCAGACACATTGATAATTTTATCCACTTTATTTTGTGTCCAATTACATTATTTTCTACAACAAACGATTAGTCAGCAAGACGCATTTGTATAAAAATGCAACCATATAAGTATCGTCGGAATATGTATCAACGTTAATTCGGTCTATCAACAAACAGTGATCATCTCGGTTTGTCTTGATTAAGTTTAAACTGTATTTCAAGCAAATATTTCGTGTTAACATGTACATATGTACACATTATTTGAAATACACATATAACAAAATAACAAAATAGAATGTGCTTTGGATTGGAAAAAAGGTCGATGTGATACTTATATTAATTCCTTAGTCTTGATTTAAGAAACATTTGGTTAATAGTTGTTCACGGTGCTTTGAAACATACACAAATATCGTGTGTATCGTACACGTTTGAATAACACCGAACTGTGCACCACGGTACACTGGATAACGTCACAGCTAATCAGACATACTTATTATGATGAAAACAACACTCGCATCATCGATTTGTTTGATTCGATTATACCCATCCATATTGGATTGATTTCACTGATTTCATTGGCATCCTTCATTGGAAATGGTCTCATATTTGCCGTCGTTATGTCCAAACGAAAAAGTGGAATTTCAGCAACATATTACCTATTTAGAACCCTGGCAATGTTTGACGTACTAGTTACATGTTACCATTGTTTTGGTTTATTAATACATTTATATGGCGGTGGGTTCTGGTCTGACGGGTATAACATCTATTTCGGCGAGACGTGTGCGGATCTCAGCGCCTGGACTTTGGTACTCATATCAATGGAACGACTAGCGACTGTAGTGATTCCGTTTAAAGTAAAGATTTTCGTCACTACTAAGACAGTAATGATAGCCGAAATCGTAATGGCTAGTGTCATAATTAGTCTTGAGTACATCACAGTTATACTTTTTGGTGACAACTTCTACAAAATCGTGCATGCTGATCAATATGAAGAATACGCTCGCTTAAAGTATGCCAGTTTTTTGTTTCTCGTTTTAACACCTTATGCTGTGATAAGTGTATCTAGCATAATGATCGGAGTAAAAGTTCGTACCTCCATCGGCGGAAACAAACCTCGAATTAATTCTGTTACAAGGAATCTTCTGGCAGTCAACGTGGCGTATATATTACACAGTTCCCATCTTCAATATATACAATCATAATACAATCGAGGCATTCGCTTCAACTACATGATCATCTCTGGTTAGTATAGACAATGAACGAATTTCTACCACATTATTGTACAGAGATGCTTAAAGCGTCAAATCACGCTATAAATTGCTTAGCATATGTATTGTCAGTGACGTCAACTGAAGCACACGTGTGTCTTGTGACCACACTCAGTAAATGTGTAAACACGTTTTTCACGTTCAAATTCTAACTGTTAATATATGTTCTATGTTTAATTTGATAGTCATGTGCACGTATTTTTGACGATGCTCGGTTTAAAAAAAATTCAGTTTGAATGTATTGGAAAGCTTTGTTGGATTGTGTGGTTGTCATATTTGCTTTTTTTAATTGTTACTTATAACCACTTGTGTACTAAGAATGTAATGCTGGACTGGCTTTATCTACACGATGTAGTATATGCCGTCTGCATGCTGAAAGCAGAACTTTGTCAAGTTCAAAGATCACAACCAACCCTGAAGGTGCACGGAAATCGAAATTGAAATTAATCAATATGAAATAGTTCAGAATGGCTTAAAGTAATAGTTTCCACGGAATAAAATGGTTGTTGTCAACATTGGACAACATACAACTTTTGAAAATCTGGCAAAGCGGTTGGCCATGTAATTGACAGCTTTAAGATAAATATGTATTCATTTGATACTGGAGCCTGATATTGCCAGTTAGAGCGGCGAAACAACTTATACACTGGAAGAGTATTGAACGGTAGTGTCATTAGTTATTGTTTATGTTTCACATGCACATAAATACGATCCGTGTTTTAAATGATGTTTTTTAATAAATAATATAGTTTCTTCATGCTGCTAGTTGACAAATACACATGTAATAAAAATAATACAAATGATACACCGAAATAATATAAAATCATTATATTCTAATAATTATCAACACGATTTAATTTTTTAAGACGCACTTCTTAACGTAAAACAAATATATGCCGTATGAGGAATTTAACTTACGCTATAATTTAAAGCCATTTAATTAGTGGCTTGTACCCCAAAACATACGTTACCTCTACTTTAACAACTCATGTGTATGCTGAAAACAAGTTTAGCTTAAGTTAACGGTAAAGCTTTATACGTGGTACAAATGTACAAACATATCTTTCATACCTAAATAAAACTTAAAACTTGAAACTTGAGCATTTTATTGAACGCCTATTTCTACGTATAGAACATATTCAATAACGTTGTACAATCGACATTATACAAATAAAAAACATACAATAAATGAATCGGTTAAGCTTTCACACGCCACGCGCAAAGCAAAATAGTGACAAAACATACATGAAGCGTTTCAGGCGAATTAATTGTAATATCTTCTCAGCGACATTCAGGGGTTGACTACAGTTTTACTCAGTTTTTATATTTAATGTTGCAGGTACGGTATGTTTATGTATTATACAGTCAATTGTTTGTGTGTCTTATTTAAACTATTTAAGGATAGAAGCACGATAATGACCGTTAATCGGCGATGGCCGAAGTTGAACTTATACTTTGGTTAAAGGATTTTTCGCCTACCTGTTCAGCAATTTAATTTGATTTATATAAATTCCACTAATATAAATGATGGGCAATGTTTGTTTCTACCAATCTATCATTTTATCATCGAATTTGACTTTATCGCAGTTCGTATACGCTTTAAAACAAAACAATAATCGTTTCAAAAACGTTCATAAGATATGATCATGAAATTGAGAAGACTTGATTTGACAATATGATTATTAAAAAACGTTTAAAAAAATCACGAACGATCGTCAGCATATTGCCAATGTTGTGTCTATTTATTCGTGTTTCTGTTACTGTCCAGAATATACCAGAATGATGTAAAAATTATGTTGTTTTTTGTTAGTACTAGTTGGTAATTTAAGACTACTTGCAGTTGTAGATTATAAAGAAATTGCGTATTTATTATCAATGTTGTGCTGTAAATTGCCACTTAATTTTGGTCAATCTCATATCTGTTTCTGACAACACAGTATGTACTGCAATTAAAGTTCTAGGTTTGCTTTATTATTCCTGTCGCATTTACAATAATATACTTTACAAAACACATTGGAAAATGTCCATTATTCAATTATATGGTAAATGTTATTATTTCTCTGGAAGACAATTGTGTTGTATTATATATAAAAATGGAATACCACTATCTACTACACTACCTTGAAAAGATTAAAATTTATTTTTGTTGGATTGTTATTGAAAACGGCTTATTTTGAACAAGAGCAGCCACAGAGACATTTGATAATCCTGTGTACAATTCCTTTTTATAAATACGTAATGGCCAATGATTCATTGCTCTTCAATGCAGTTTATTAGAAAAATGTATATAATCCAAATTCCGTCGTTTTACATAAGTTGACTAATGGTGATTTGCAAGTGTAGAACAAAAATTCCTCTAAGCAATGGTAGCCAAACAGGAACATACTTTTTTAAAATATCTTTTCGATGTTTTGTTTCAGATATCAGTTCTTGTTTTACATTGCCATCCATTCAAAGTTAAAACTTTAATGAACAATGCACAAATCATGCTAGGCCTTTTTAAATAGTGCGCATATATATCAAAGCTATGTAGTTATACATTTAATGTAATGTAATGTGGAATCTTTCTCAGATTTCTCACGAAGATGTGGAATGCGTACAATATGATGCTGTGTTCTGAACAAGAGGGGGATAATCTGATACTTGTATTTAATTCATGCCATCGTTCCCCAGAAGATTGCAATCATGGCGTTCTGAAAAATATTGAACGATTGAGTAATTTAATTGTAATTAAATTGATTTGCTCTCATATTGATGTTTTCAGTTGTTTAATTGCAATGTTATGTGGTTCATGTTTATTGACACAAGTGTGTTTTGTGATTTGTTTTGAATGTATAGTTTATAAGTGTTGTGCTTTATTGTATACGCAATATGTTGCTTGCCGTATTTAAAAAACGACATGAGGATGGAAAAATATTTTGTTTTTCTTGAAGATGTTTCTTTAGTTATATTATTATTATTATGTAACGCATTTAATTTTCCTATCTTATTTTAATGACTGTCATTGGCTTTCCCTTTTATTCATATGTATACATGTTGTTTATTATTTTAGTGGAAATAAACTCGTAAAGAGCAGTCTCATTTATACTTAGTTTCATTGGCATTTCCATCTAAACTCAATTTAGCAAGAGTTGTCTTCCCGAAGAGTACATAGAAGAGTATTTAAATAACATGTTAATATTTTATATAGGGAAATTCGCGAGCTCAGGACTTTAACAATTTAACAAACTGTGGAACGGTATTAAATAAAAAAAATAAAAAAAATCATATTTCTTTAGGTTAGAGTCAGTTCATTCAATATGTTTTGGCTTTTGTTTTTAACAATTAAACGCTAATATTTTGAATGTCTCACCAAAGAAGTTTTCATTTCATCGTGCCTCAAAAAGTTGTAACTCTGTTGCTCTGGTCTCCTTTCAACCATTGAGTAATAAAATAGTAATTAAATTGAATGCGTTTTAATTCCCTTTTATTACTGTTTAATTTGAGTTGCAATGCTATGAGGTTAAATTTTATTTACACTTATATGTATCATGAATATTGCTGGGCCAAGTGTGAGGTTGAGCGCTCATTAACTGGTTTAAACCCCCAATGCTTAGCATTGACCGTTCCAAGGCGGTGACCCCAGCTTTATTCTACTATGTGTATATGTTGTTTCGTTTTGTGCCGTACTGTACCGTTTTGGCAATTGGTTCCTTGCCATAAATAAAGGACCACAGAGGTGTGTATGATAAAACTGCAATACTGCTGCAGCTTCTGGAGTTTCACTTCTTCATATTGTTTTAAAAAGTGTGGGATATCCCTTTCTTCAACTCGTCGGATAAATTCAAGTGATCACAAAAGGCATGCATGCATTTATTGAATTGCTTTTAAACCAGAGGATAAAATAAACTCTTTAGGATGCACAATGATAATGGTCAATGTAACTTGTATGTGACAAGTTATTTAACAAGAAATTGACACACTAACTGAAGTAAATGGCAAATAAACACACTACGTCTCGTTATTATCCCCGATCTTTTTTTTTAGATAAAAAGTCGCTTAAAATATACTTGTTATCTTTTAATACCCCCGTCACACCAAAGAAAGGAGAACTAACGCGCGTTAAGTTCAATTGTGTTTTTTATAATAATATTACACAACATTGTCACCTCAGAAGAACTATCTAGAACTACCACCGAAGTTCATCGATATCTCACATGCTGCTTTAAAACAGAACCATTTTTTAATAAGTAATATATATTGCGCACAAAATGAATAATATGAGTTTTCAACTCAAATAGCGGGGCATCAAAGAAGAAATTAGCATTTATTTAGCCATTGAAATTGACTTTGACATAAAGATGTAATGGGGGAATACCATGTATGTGATTGTTTTCTAATTGTTATTACTCATCATACTTTTACCTACGTTTGAACTTTACTTTAAAGTGAGCGACATAGTTGCACGAGACACGTCGTCTTGGTATGATGAGCATATGAGCCCATTTATTTTAAAATCCCATCATGTTCTACAAAGTTATGGACCGGTCATTAATAGAAAACAAGCATAGTAAAGATGCTTTATGTCATTCATATTGAACTTTTTTAAACATCACAGTTTGACCTTGACCTTTGAGTTCTGGCCATATGCATGGTGCGCAGCATGTCTCATCAACATAAACATGTAAGAAATTTTATTTCCATATTTTCAGATTAATTATTAAGTTGCAGTCAGCACAAACGGTATTGTTCTCATATTTTGAAGTGTGACCGTACACATTACGAACTGGTCTATCGTCTCGAAACACAGGTTTTATACACAGTAAATGGCAAACATGTGTGGCCCTCAATAGTATATGTGTGAAAGAGGAAGAGACAGTCTGCACAAGTTGTATCATGAACCGATTTAAAACTTTTTATGAGTGTGACAAAAACCTTAAGATATAAAAGTATTGAATGCGACACCTTTTCTCAACATGGTGAACAGTTGTGAAAGTTTTTTTTTTATTAAATCGCCTGCTTAATGAAGAAGTTACTATTTAAAAAAGCTGCATTTATCTCATATTTGACCCATGAAATCTAAATTGAACTGTGACCTTTGAGCGAGTGACAATGGTCTGGCGCGTGATAATGCATCTCAACTTGATGCGAATTTGTGGTCATTTATTTCTGCATGACGAATGAAGTAAGAATTTGGTCAATACCATGGCTTATTTGACATTTTACCTAAGTGGGTCAAATTGTTCTCACGAAACCGGTTTTTGTCCCACCACACATCGTCGTGGCATGATGAAAATATGTGTTATTTTAAAATTGCGTGATAAATGATGAAGTTACAGTGAGGACAAGCTCGGATGGTCGCATGAACACGAACAGACATACCCCAGATCTTTATTGTCACAATTATGTTTAGCTAACAACAATTTCATTTCAAAACAATCATCATACTCATGTGGTGTTCAATATAGGTATTTGTTAAAAAAAATCAATCAAATATCTTATGTAAACTTAAAAAAATATATAAAATAAACATATTTTAAATTCAAATTCAATAGAAACATAATTATGTTTCAACAGATATTCAATAACATAATATATCGATACATTTTTTTTTTGTAGCACTAAAGAGACCACCAACTGACGTAAGATCAGAAGCGCGAGTTACGTGCGGATTGTCAGTCTCTGCATGAGCTTTCCGTTCAAAACCTTCAATTTACGATATAAGAAATAGTGAAAGAATCTTCAGCGAGTTTGAGATCAATCTCGTTTGTTGACTATGAAATACTGTCTGAAGTGAATCCCGGTAGTATTCTTTGTTGATCATATGGCATTTTGAAATATATACATCACATAGATTATCATTCAGTGCTGTGTATTTGATATTTATCACATCATGCAACCAACAGGTTTTAAAACATGAAAGTCAAATGTGCGTCACATTAGGATTTGCAGGTGAATTTTAATGTGTTTTTAATCTAAAGATCAATCATTTATTTCCCTCAAAGCATTTTCCCTCACAAAGTTCGAAGTAAAATAAATAAAAGATATATATGTTTATTCTAAACATTTGTATCAATATGACGAAATATAGCTCAACATGTTAGTGATGTGTATTGATTACAACTGTACATTTATTATTATTGATTTCTACACATATATTTGAATATAATACAAGTACTCGAAATAAAAAATAGAACATTAAATGTAATGTGCATTTAAAAAACAGAACATAACAGAACATTTTATTTAAGACTTGTACAAGTACATCGTCTTCGATACATATACATATATAATACATAAAACAACATGACATAACATTAAGTGAAATGGTTATACAAACTTATGAGTTAAACAATACATAATCGAGAATTTATTCGGAGATGAACTGTGTTTCAGTTATTAACAAAATTTAGTGCATTTCTGTAGTTTAGAGCGTCCTTAACAAACTTACAAAGATTACTTATATCGGTCTTATGACATGAGGTCAAAAGTTGTGTAAATTTAAAAACAGAAGGTTTAACATGGTAATATTGTTTAATATACTTCTTTCTAATTACAGTATAACAATTGCATACAATGACAAAATTTAAAGTAAAGGCTTAATCATAATGAATTTACATAGGCCAAAGACATATATCGTTAAGCAACGCCCTTGATGTTTGTTTGTTTTATATTAAGATTCCATTTTTATACATCAGTATGGTTCGGTTTCCAGAACAAACAATTTAATTCATCGATATCTAATGCATCCAAAGTCTTTTAGGGAAAGTTTTAAAGATACTTGTTCACAGTTTGGCAAAATTACAGTTTCGAAAACTTCAAAAAAAAAAATTTGCATTACACAAAAAAACAAAATAACACTCCTCTTTTAAATACATGTAAAATATAAGTTTGATTATTGATAATCATCAATCGAAATAGTACAGCTTGTAAAGCGTTTGTAACGCTTTTCATCCATACTTTAGCCAAAACTTTTATTACCGAAAACGGTTATAAAATACGTTCCTATTACAAATCTTGCGTAATGTAGTGGTATCGAGGTAGAATTTGCTTTTAGAAGTCCCGAGTTTGATTCCAGGCCAGGACAGTCACTTTTTTAAGTAATATTTTTTTTGTTATTATAATTATTAAAAACTGTTACAAATATCAAATTTTTGTGAATAATTTCACTTGTTGATATTTGTAAAAAAAAAATAAAAAAATAAATAAAAACAATACGTACATCTGTGAACAAGTCCCTTTTAGTTTTGGAGAAATCTCAGCGTTCAAATCTCCGCGCCTGTCGCGAATTCACAATTAATTAACGTTAATTGACGGCATTGGTAAACTTAGAATTAAATTTACAATAGTAAATTGTTTATAAAGCATTACATGCACGTTTAAAATGATAAGCCGTATCTAGTGTCAGTAGGCAAACAACGAAGATGATACCTAATGGTATTCCTGACCATGGCGTGTTTACATATTTTAACTAATGGACGCTTCCGCTGAATAGGGAAAACAATTTTTTAATCGTTTAAAGTTCGAGTTACAAATATGTCATATTTTGTAACATTTTGAACCAATTTGTTTCGAACTAGACATATGCATCTATACGTCGTTGTGAACATCATAAGCAAATGTTGCAAAACAAGATCAGCTCTTTGTGTAACTCCATCGAAACTTTTCGATCCTAAAAGAACGCATTGTTGGACTGACTGTGGCCTCATGGTATAGTATTTGCAAATTGAACGCTGAATCACAATAACTAGAACTTACCAACATCAAGCTTCACCATCCACAACCAACGAACGCCATGAATTAAATTCTCGGGAACAAACTCTCAGGTTTCTTCCGTATTATTAAAACTTGAAACCAGTTTTCTATGATTGCTAAACATGTGCAACATACCTATGTATCGATTTAAAAAGGATCGATCGCTAACGCTCTGGTAGATGTTCCGTATACCTCTGCTATACGGGTTCTATCCTATACATAGACAATTCCGAGATTTGTCACGAGATGGTTAAACTTCTCCACAGCTGTTATTAAAGAGTCGTTTTTTTTTCTAAAATCACAAACATCACCACGTGCTTGTTTTCAAATCATAAACCAAAATGCACAAGTTCTCTGGAATAATGTTTTAACCTCTAAATACGCATATGTACAAACGATGATTGGCTAATATTGCAAGTTTAATAATCGCCCGCCAAGGAGGAGGGATACTACGAATGTCCTTCATCCGTCCCTACGTCCGTCCGTTAGTAAAACGAACTGTCCGTAACACTTTTGTGTCCGCATTACATCTCCTAAAGGGTATTTAGACGATGTGCAAAAGTCATGAGTAAGTTATGTCGTCTCAAGGTCAATATTAAACTTCAAGGTCAAAGGTTTGAGCCTACATAGTCGTGTTCGTTACATACATCTTACATCATATGAAGGATTTTTCAAATATTAGAGGCATTGGGACGATGTGCAGTTTTGACGGCTCAAGCTCCAGGTTATTCTTCGAGGATTTGTTGAAGCCTGCATTGTCTTGTCCGCTCAATATCTCCGATACTTTTTGAAAGATTTAATACAATAGCCTCAAATGTTAAGTGCGTTTAGACGATGTGCAGAAGGAATAGTCAGAAATGCCATTTCAAGGCCAATGTTTTACTTCAAGGTAAAAGGTTCTAGCCTCGATTGTCGTGTTCGCTTCATTTAGCGTCTTGTGTCGTGTTTGTTCCTAATCTCCTAATCATCATCATCATCATCATCATCACCATCATCATCATCATCATCATCATCCTCATCATCCTCATCATCATCATCATCATCATCATCATCATCATCATCATCATCATCATCATCATCATCATCATCATCATAATCATCATCATCATCATCATCATCATCATCGTCATCGTCATCATCATCATCATCATCATCATCATCATCATCATCATCATCTTCATCGTCATCATCATCATTAAATTGTACTACTATTAAACTGTGAGCGGGTTAAAATAGACCATAACGGATTATCTGTGTTTTTGAGTAAGTAAAGTAAGGCTACGTCGATGGGGAGCAACTCGGGTGATTGTGAAAGATAATTGTTTTAATAAGTTATCCCGCTTGATCGAAAAGTTGAAATACTGAGGATTGCTTGGATTAACAATAATCTATCCGTCCGTCTGTGCGACCACCCGCCCACCCACGCGACCGCCCGCCTGTAAGTCTGTCTGCCGTAAAAACAAACTTCACCAAAGTCTTTCTCCATCACGTTTGGACATAAAACATTCAAACTTGCAGACCTTATTCCTTATGATATAAAGTTGTGCATGTTCAAATTTTATAATCCTACCTTAACAATTACAAAATAATGTTCTTTTCACATTTTATACCATTGTACATATAAAGAAACTGGCGTTGGGGATACTGTTCGTCGCTTTTCTGAAAAATTCTAGTTATAACCACTAGAAATCGAGTTCGGATAATTCCAACGATGGGTATGTCTGTTGTGAATCCTGTTATACTGGTTTGAATAATTTTTATTTGTGAATGCTCATTTCGCTTCCCAGCGTAGCAATTTATCAACGGCGCCAATCCTAAAGCGTATTTGTACGAGCTTATTTTTATTTTATTTTGAGAAAAAAGAGATTTTATTTATATTAACAAATAAGAATACTAGTTTATACGAACAGCATAAGAAAGTCTTTAAGTTGGAATATTATAAAAAAGTATAAATACTGCTTATTCTAGTAGAAAGCGCATTCATTTACAATTCACGGAATCTCTAATATTTTGTGAAAATGTTGTCATACGACACGTGGGCATTTATTTATTTATTCTTTATTAACGTCTCTTCCAATATAATACAATTTTCACAATTTTCAATGTAAATTAAAAGCATAATCATAATATTGGTCATTCAATTTATGAATTATAAGAGACATTTTACTTTACAAAACTATTTTTTTTACATTAAAAAATAAGATTACCACCCTTAACCTTATATGCATATTGTGGCACTAGCGTTGAAGATACTAAATGGCTTAAAGGAGCCTTTATCAGCCATGGTCAGACCATGAGTGAACTGGTTAATGGTGAAAATCTTATCTTGGATAAATACTGCTTATTCTAGTAGAAAGCGCATTCATTTTCAATTCACGGAATCTCTAATATTCTGTGAAAATGTGTTCATACGACACGTAGACATACAATCAAACGTGACGGTATCGCCGTATCACTAGAATTAATTTCACCCCACGCATCTGTTTCATAATCAATTTGGAATCTGGATACCAAATATTTGGTCAGATTGCCAACGGACGTTTGGATGTTATTTGATAAATAAAACATACAAGTGTTTTTGAAACGACTAGAGCGTAAAACGTGAATATAATCAAAACGCGTATATTTCAATGAGTCATTTCTTTAATTGCAACTGCAATGCTAGTTTGAACGTTTTCGTCCCATTTTATGATTTGTTTTGTTTCAGATATTCATTCAATTCTGCCGATGACACCTTAACACACTATTACCGCAAATCGCGTATTAAATTATGAATAATTTTGATAATTATAATAAACTTAATGTGAAGTGTGAGAATAAACTGCAAACAAACTTATTCCTTCATTCGTAAAAGTGTTTCGTATAGTATCGATCAGACATAGGTTACATATGCTTTCAATGAGCGTTCATAGAAAGGGAATACGTGCTTTCAAAGGCGTTTCTAACATTTTAAGTTTTTTGACAAACGAGAATTAAGAACAGTAGTCATAATTGTAAATCAAAGTCCAATCATAAATCATCTGGTAGCACATTTTCACAGTATAGCGAATTAAAAGAATAAACTATAGACAAAAGTTATTCGGCAACTGACTAATGTATTGAAAAGTGCCTAAACGGGGCAACGTTGATTTATTATTTATGACATGCAGTCAGACTATTTGACAATTCTAGTGCATTTTCTTTTTAACATACACTTGATATACACTTGAAATTTAAGTGTCTCGTTGGTGTAGCGCTTTTCTTGTTCACATGTTCATATAATGAAATCTCGCTTAAAACAGTGATACACTGTTAGAATTGTGTTTCACTCCAAAGTCGCGACTTTGATCCCTGATTCTCTTGACAACGAATTTTCATAATTCATTTCTTATATATGCTTAAGTTTTATTTTATTGCATTTATGTTCTTATGAAATTAATTTCTATAATATTGCAGGAGTTTGAATATAGTTAAAATGACACTATTTCAACATCAGCATACAGTAACGAACATAATATATCAATTCCAGCTGACATTAATATATCAAATAGCTGGCACCACACCATCGAAGAAGGTACCGTACACCTTTGTTTTGTGGATGAGACAGACACTATTGAGTACTTTCGATTTTTTGAAATGGATTAAATGACACACTTTGACCTGGTTTCATGCTTGTTCTTAACAATTGTTTAACTATTCAAATACTTCTATACACAAGCATAGTGCAGCGAACCTTGCGTCGGGTCAATGTATTTTGTTTAAAAGACCAATTATCATGCCGTTTAAAGTTGTATTCTCTTTGCATTTATTGGTGAAGTGTTTTTTTGCTTCAGTCCTGACGGGATTTATAAATGAACGGCAACGTTTTTGTTTTATTTATGCACACAGATAACAACACAGCAATAGATAAAAGTTAGAATAGTATTTTACCCGCCCATTTGTTATCACACATTAAACAGTAATAGCCGAAAATGTTTTATTGTTTGAGACATTTCAAAACTTGCTTTTAGAAGTTCGCAATAAAAAAGAAGTTTTTTTGGAAAAACAATTTAAAGGACACAGTAATCTTCCCGTCATCAAAGTCAGGTGTGATGCGTTTTTAATTATTGCCCACATGTTTAACAAAACAATAACTTGATGTAAGGTGATGTCTTTAGTTCTTTTAATCTATCGCGATGTACCCAACATGTTTTATGCAATTGAAATGGACTAGCCTTTAATAAACAAAGATCATTATATTTTTCGAATAATACTGCCTAACGTAAATAATAAACTAGTTTGATATCGCATCACTAGACTTAGTTTATCTGATCAGATTACTGTGATCCTCTGTTTAATGTGTGTGCAACGATGGACGGCAATTAAGTAAAACGAAGGAGGATCATAATCGAAAGCACAGACAATACATCGCCTGGTGGACTAAAAATCCTCAACTACGTTAAGCAATTATACGAAAGTAACAAACCATATAAATAATATAAAAATACTCTTATACAAATAAGATAATTGCTGTTAAACACATTTTACGTATATCAGATATTTCATTTGATTCAATCTTTGCGAACACATTGATCTGATCCTAACACTTATGCGTGAATATGTATGAACTCAATACAGGAAACAAACTTGTGAAAAGTTAAAAATTTGCTTCGAGGCCAGTATTTGTATATCATACAATAATTGACTCTGGTGAAATTGAATATTTCTTCCAATGAATTGCCAAGTCTGGCTAATTCAACATTCGTGGATATGTATCCGGATAGCAGGTCATCTTAATTTAATTGACTGGAACATTTATTTAACTTACGGTTAGAAGGATCAGATCAATATTTTCGCACTTCGAGTTAACTTGGTCCCTCTACTTCGTTTTTGTAATTAATATTATATTAATAATTGTGTTGTTTAAATTCAAAATATCATAACCATTTTATTTTATGTTCGTCTTTAATCTGATTGTCCGACTGCGATAAATACATGTTTCATTAAGGGCATACTATTTTGTTAAAGTATTTTTTTAAGTGAGTGACTTCGTTTTTATCAGAATATTCGTTATAGGGATGGCGGCGAATGAAGACTTTACTCCAGTTTAAAAATGAGAAGGCATCCGATCAATGTCACCATGGATACGATCAGTCCAGCAGCCCCGGACTTAGCCCCGGAATCTAGGAATAGATCATTTGAATAAATATACACATGTTTTAGAAAAAGTAAGAAATCGTATTCTTGTAATTGTTTTATCTTTAATCATCTGGAAATAAACAATGAGCTCATAATTGTATGTGTCTTATTAAACTACGCGCGTTGCAACATCATGTTTTACCATAGGCCTACACATCAAAATTCACCATTATTGTGTATTTAATTGAAAGATTAATGAAATAATCTCAACTCAAAAATGTTTCCGTTTTTATTCTTATTCGTTTGCATACTGTTTCTAGAAATTAATCAATCATGTTTGAAGGTTTTTGCATTTTATATCAATTCATTTATAATCATAGGTTAGGCAGAAGGCAAACTAGTCATATTACAATAATATTAACTAACAATAAGATAGCCAGATATTATTTGTTTAAATATAATTTGAATAAAATATTTTGATAGCTTGAAGGTTGTCTAAATATTAAATCCACAAACCAAGTGCTGCGCAATCTAACTTGTCGGCAGAAGCTGTATACTGCGGATTGCATGCGCACAATTTTCCGGAAGAGCAGGTAGAATTGTTGGCAAAGCAGTCCGTGTTCGCCGTACATGCCGTGCCAATTTCTGATAAAAAAGTTTACATGAAAATATTCAAAAAGTTAGCTTTTTTAACGTCCAATGAGATCACTCTTTATTATTTAGGAATGGCTGTGTCTAATTTGATCACATCACTGTACATTGAATTGGAGAACAAAACCATTGTGAGTGGTTTAAATTATATTATTTATTGCTTATATTAATATTGCATGATAATCATTTCCAAAGATTCTATGAACATTTTGATTATATGAACTTGTTCTTTCTACCAACATTTTTGGACACGGTTTAAACCAGTGTCTCGGAAATACATGTTTATGCTAGTTAATTTAATGGAAGCTGTGAGATAAACACATGTGGGTGACACTAAGAATAATTCAGTTGCGTATGTGTTATCCTCTACAAAAAGGTAGCGCATACTTTTGCTAAAATAGTGTATGCTTATGTCGTGTTTTTTTTTCTTCAACTAAACACCCTTAAATGTAATGAATATAATGTGTTGGCAATTATGAACGTGTTATTTAACAATAAAACAAAATCAATATTCGTTTAAGAAACTCACTTGCTTTACAGGAGTCCCCGGTGTATCCTGAAGAGCATTCACAGGTTCCTCCGGTATTCGCAGTCCAGTGGTTTGTCGAATCGCAAACGCAACCAGTCCATGTGCCGTTTGCCACCCAGTGATTGGTCGAATCGCAAACGCAACCAGTCCCATTGTCGTTTGCTACAAAGTGATTGGTCGTGTCACAGAGGCATTTATTGGTATTTGTTCTAGCCCCATCGTCCTTGCATGTCTGACCCGCAGCGCAGGTATCCCCTGACGCAGAAGTACACGTATCGTTGTATGGCTCTGTAAAAACGAGACAATTCACTAATAATCATTTGAAGTCAGACTGATTTTAAACATATATGTGAATAGAGTTTAAGAGTTTTATTATGCTAAACCTTTGTTTTCAAAATACCTCAAAGTGATTTAATTCCATTTTGAATTTATGACAAATCTGTTTTGCATTCATTTCATTATTATATATATTATTATATGACAGCATAATAAATGCGTGCATCATCATTATGAGAACAGAACAGCATATACAGTTAAGTTGCGACCTTAGCATATGCAGCTCGTCGGCAAAAACAATAACGCAATAATGCCAACATGAATACACATACGTGAAAATAACAACAACACAACACAGAGAAAGAAAAAGCAAAAGTAAAAGATAACAATTGAATTATTATCCATTTTGTTTTACAAATATATCGATTTTCGTGATAGTTTAGGATGTAAGAGGAGGCTCATTATCATAATCAACAACGTCAGAATCATCATCATATTTAACGTCATAATAGAAATTGTCTCAACAAAAGTATTTGCATGCTGATAGAATATTGTTTAAAGAATATTTACTTACTATCTGCCGCATCATCGGAGTTGATTATTGCCAGGAGCAAGACAAATGTGCCGATTATCTGAATATACATAACATGTTTCGATTAATTATCGTGCGTAAAACAATTGCTCTCTTGTAGACACCATTTGTCCTAACCAAGAAACACACAACTTAATAATACGGCTTGCATAAATAGCTATTTTCGAAATGTACAATTCAAATCTGAAATAGTTCATCAACAGTTTTCTCTTTATGAAATGAGAGACAATATCTTTGCAACCGTTGGACTACCATGTTCTAAAACGTTTGCGATCCTGTAATTTTTACAATACCGGTCTACTTTCACGACAGTTTCCGTTTTGATGAACAAATTATTCTCAGATTAATTACTTTTTGTGCAGTTATAACCGTTAAAATTTAATTATATTTGTCAGTAAACAGCCAAACTGTCGAATGAAATACAAAAGTATGTATGTAAAAAATATTGAGTTTAATATCTGCCTCCACGAAAATCATTTTAAATATGAACTTTTTTTATTATATCTTCTTTAATTCATTGTTGTTTTACAATGTAAAGATACTGGTCGACTCACGTCAGGTGCGATGAGCTTAAACTCCAAATTTCAGAATGGTTTATTGATACCTTAAAGAACACAGCCATATACAAGTTAACAGTGTATTGGAATTTGGCAGAGATTTTAAGCATCACAATCAATTTAAGGTAGCGATTGTATGTTTACCCCAATACTCTCACAGTATTCTAAACTTACGCCTAACTCTGCTTTAGCTTAACGATGGCTACATATTGACGCAACACAAATTGTGAACAGAAATCCCAATACACCACAGAGTATCTAGCGTACTTCATAGATGCATCAAATACAATTTTATTTTGATGTTTCGGGATTTTGCTATTTTACATGTTATTACATAACTTGTGTCACATCTAATTATTCACCCTTTTGTACGATGAGGTTAAACATTCGTCGGTTTTCAAACATAAGCCATGAATATTACAAACATGACACAGGACGATTTGCATCCAGGTGTCATGATTTCTGGCTTTTGCTGGGTTGTGTAATCTTTTAAAGTATTTGTAATTAAATCATATTGATTTATTATTTATATTATTTGTAGGGTTACTATACTAATAAACGACTCGTACGTGATTGCATTCCTGATATTGCCGACATCAGACAGACACACGAACACTCAGACAGTAAAACATTTACGGACAAGACACGACACGATTAAAGTTCAATTGAAAATAAAGGCCACCGGTCCAAATTACAGCATAAACCAATACAACAATATATCAGATATTGAGTCGTGTTAAACTAATTTTGATCGGCATCTTTCGTTGCCTTATTTAATTTACTAAAAGCTGTTTTGTTTTTCTGACTTCAGAAATTGCATAAAAGAAATTTATTTTGTTCGCCACAGAACAATGATACAATATATATCTGCCTTTCTTCTCTATTTTGTTTACCCCAAAACAGTACACTCAGCTTTATAACAGTTATCATAACAGTGATGTAAACAATAAATACACTTACGATTTCCTCTTAAAATTTACATACACGGACAGCATTGGGGCCCCTTTTATCTATAAGTGTATATTTTGTGTCTGCAGCTATTGAGCTCTATCATTTATTAATCTTATGTATAAAATATTCTCTTATAATGTACATGAAACGTTGTACATGGGCTAAACAAAATAATATCCAATCTTGGTTTCGTGACGGATGTTCAACGATCGACATTTTAATTACTCTTCAAAGCATGGGACTTAAGTAGTTGAGCCAAGCCGGTGGTAGATAGTATGTTTTATACGTAGACTTTCAGAGGACTTATGATTGTCTGATTCTTCGTAAACATAAATGATGGTTTTCTATCAATATGTCCGTTTTTCATCAGACGAAAGAAAAAAAACGTTAACACAAAACAAAACATAAACAATAAAAGTACAGAGCCCGACCGCCCGACCGCCCGACCAAC